>CAUZXS010001659.1:0-120000 GCA_963585895.1 Sepioteuthis lessoniana | reverse complement strand
TAAACTGCATTAGTGGCCACCAGCTGCACCAGGGTGATGTATTTACTCATGTGGCTCATAAGGAAACATTTTCTTGGCTTTTAGATGGCTTGTTGTCCACAGGAATATCCACTGCAGTTCCTAATTTAATATAAATGTTAAATATACAAAATCTAATTATTGAATCTATTTAATACGAATAACATTTCTCTTCTCCCAGAGTCATCGACTCATTTGAATAGTTAGGCAGACATTTCTCTTACATAATGCGAACATCAGTTATTTTACGAAAAGAAACGAGGAAGATATATAAATAAATAAAACCAATTTTGTATCGTCTGAGTAAAAAACATATTTCCTGTAATAATACATACATACATACATACATACATACATACATACATACATACATACATACATACATCAGCTTTACAGGTTGATAAAAATATCCTGTAATTATATATTTTGTTCCGGGTTTCATCACATTGAGTAAACTGCATAATTTACACACATGATCCAATATACACACGCATATATATATATATATATATATATATATATATATATATATATATATATATATATATATTATACACTGATCTATTCACATAGTTTTAACATCATTTGAGCGTCGTCTGCTGGCTTGAGTTCAAATAAAACTTTACTTTTTTCGTTTTTTTTCTTTCTCGTTTACATTTGGATAAAGAATGTTATCAAGTTGATTTGTTGAACCGAACATAAAACTCTTTTCTCTTTCTCTTTATTTTAACTGAGCAAAATAACGAATGCTGGCATACACACTCACTGTTTTTAGGGGTTTTTTTTACACCCATAGAGTTGCCATTACACATTTATTATTAATATAAAACTAGTAAAAATGAAAGTAGTTTAGTTTGTTTTGGGAAAAAATGATAAATTATATGAGAAAGTTTGCGAATAAATGTTCATATAAATTATTTAATGTTGAACTGTTTCAAAGAAAAGATTTTCTAAATTTCCTTTGTGATATTTTTTTTTGTACAGGAAAAAATATTCAAATTTATTCATAAAGAATAAACAAAAGTCAAAAATAAGAGACAAGAAACGTATTGAATTTGAAATGTGTTTGCTTACGTGATTATCATGAATCTTAATTGTTTATTGTTTTGTCGTGTAATCATTTGGAACTTATTTTGGAAGCAGAACAACGAATTAAGAATTTTTTTATTTGAATCAGCAACAATTAAATTTACTGCGGAAACGTAAAATTAGAAATACATTTTTCATCTTTTGTAACAAAGAAATCTTCATTTTAAGTTGCAACTTGAAATCCCTAAAATTATTATTATTGTTATTTACTCCTTTAGAGTTTTTCACATCAGTTTTAGCTGATGGTTTTTCACTGAAGTTTGAGTGACAACAAGTCTCCTCAAGTCTCCAGGACTCTTCTCGGTATTCTGGCAATTCTCAACAATGCAGTTGTTTGGATGGTCTGCACTCGTCCTACTACTTTCAAGTCCTCCAGTCCTTTTAGTAATCCTTTAGTTACTATACCGAATACACCAATCACGATTGGTATAATCGTCACCTTCATGTTCCATAGTTTTTTTTTAATCCCATTCAATTTCGTTCAGTTTATTATTATTATTATTATTATTATTATTATTATTATTATTATTATTATTATTATTATTATTATTATTATTCACTCCTTTGAGAGTTTTTCACCCCAGTGGGCTGATGGTTTCTCACTGGAGTTTGAGTGACAACAAGTCTACTCAAGTTTATTTATTGCCCTGTCGCACTCGTAACGAGTGTCCTAGATATGACACTAAAAAACTGATGGTGAGTTTTCAATAATGCTGGAGCATTGGGGAATGCGAAGTACCTCTTCATTGCCATCACTCCCAGGTCCACTCTGGCCCGGAGTGGTAGTGTCTGATATCGTCCCTTCTATGGGTCAAATGGAACTAAACTACGTACTTATGCTAAACTGAATTGCTTGAAATAGAACTGTTGTGACATTCAAACTGCGTACTTCATTTAAGCTGTGTACATATGCTAAACTGAATTGTTTGAAATAGAACTGTTTATATGTATGAAAATGGATTCAGCATTAAATAAACTACAAAGGTTGATATGCCATAAAACCGAAACAAAAAAAAACAATCAAGTTATTTATTATTATTATTATTATTATTAATGATAATAATAATGATAATGATAATAATGATAAGGATAATGATAAGCAACAGAATAGTAAGTGTAAATTATCTGGAGACAGAGATGGGACGCTTAATTACTTAACTAGTGAATGTAACTAACTGGTGCAAAATGAATACAGATCTAGGCATGAGCGGGTAGGAAAAGTGATCTACTGGGAATTGTACAAGAAATCAAAATTTGTCCATACTTCTAAATGGTATATACACCAACCAAATCGGTCCTTGAAAATGAGACTCATAGAATTTTCTGGATCTTTGGGTTAAAAATAGATCACTTAATCTTGGCCGGAAGACTCAGCCTAGAGTTAATTTTTAAAAAAGTTCTGTTATCTCGTAGATTTTGCCATTCCATAGCTGACGACAGAGTGAAAATAAAAGAAAGGGGAAAGATAGACGAATACTTAGATCTTGCCAGAGAGTTGGAAAAACTGTGGAACATGGTAATACCAATTGCAGTTGGAGCCCTTGGAACAATCCCCCAAAGTCTTGGGGAAAAGATTTGAGGAATTGGAAATTAGAGGAAGAATTGGGATCACATAAACCACAGCATTGTTGAGATCAGCAAGAATATTCTGAAGAGTTCTGAATCCCCAAGGAGACTTGCTCTCTCTCGGACTTCAGTGAAAGGCCACTAGTTAAAATTGGTGTAAAATAATAATAATAATAATAATAATAATAATAATAATAATAATACCTCGACCTTGCTAGAGAATTGAAAAAGCTGTGGAATATGAAAGTAACGATTGTGCCAATTGTGATTGGTACTTTAGGCACAATATCTAAAGGATTATTAAAAGGCCTGGAGGTCTCTGAAGTTGGCGGAAGGGTGGAGACTATCCCCAAGACAGCATTGCTGAGAACGGCCAGAATCCTGAGACGAGTCCTGGAGACTTGAGGAGACTTGCTGTCACTCAAACTCCAGTGAAAAACCATCAGCTAACACTGATGTGAAAAACTCAAAAGGAGTAAATAATAACAATAAAAACTGTGGAACATGAATGTGACAATTATGCCAATTGTGATTGGTGCTTTCGGTACAGTAACAAAAGGATTATTAAAGGGACTGAAAAACTTGGGGGTTGGAGGACGAGTGGAGACCATCCAAACTACAACATTATTGAGAACGGTCTGAATACCGAGAAGAGTCCTGGCGACTTGAGGAAACTTGTTGTCACTCAAACTTTAGTGAAAAGCCATCAGCTAACACTGATGTGAAAAACTCTCAAGGACTTAATAATAATAACAATAATAATAATAATGATGATAATAATTTTGCCCCTTGTGAGTTTTTCACATCAGCGTTAGCTGATGGTCTTTCACTGGTGTTAGAGTGACAACAAGTCTCCAGGACTCTTCTCGGTATTCTGGCCGATCTAAATAATGCTGCAGTTTGGATAGTCTCCACTCGTCCTGATATTTCCATGTCCTCCAGTTCTTGTACGAATCTTTTGGTGACTGAACCAATAGCACCAATTACAATTCGTATAACCATCACTTTCATATTCAACAGTTTTTTTTCAATTTCCTAGTAAGGTTTATTATTATTTTTATTTTTATTATTATTTACTCCTTGAGAGTTTTTCTCCTCAGTTTTAGCTGATGGTCTTGCACTGGAGTTTGAGTGACAGCAAGTCTCCTCAAGTCTCCAGGGCTCTTCTCAGTATTCTGGGCTTTCTCAACAATGTAGTAGTTTAGATGGTCTCCACTCGTTCTTCTTCTTCTTCTTCTTCTTCTTCTTATTATTATTATTATTATTATTATTATTATTATTATTATTATTATTATTATTAAGCACCTGAGTAAAAAAAAAAGGAGATGAAAATTAGAGGTGATTAAAACATGTTGAAAATCAATTTAAATTGAATGAAAAACAAAACAATGTCGGAAATGATTATATGAATAATACAAAATTTATAAATCATAAACTAAATCTCGATTCATGATTTGAAAAATTTCCCGAAATCGTTTAAGAAATTTGCTCGCTAAATTGTTGAGCAAGTCTTCCAGAAACTATTCCTGATTATTTTCTGGTCAGAGAGAGAGAGAGAGAGAGAGAGAGAGAGAGAGAGAGAGAGAGAGAGAGAGAAGATTCATTGATAGGGAAGGATCAGTTCATGTATTTTCCACTTTTTATTTCTATTTTTCCATTATTTGAATGTATGAATTATTTATAATTCTATTTTCTAGGAAAATCCAATAGAAAATTTCTTCTTTAACGAATTTAATCATAAGTATTTAAAACTATATTTCTCTATAAAAAAAGAAATTGATAGAAATTAAAGTTTTTTTTTTTTTCAATCAAACTATCATCATGAATATTTTTATTATCAATCTGCATTTTTCCAGAATCTTTAAGATTTTATATCTATTCAGTAGCCGAAATTTATGTTAATTCAAGCTAATAAATAAGATAAGTATAGTAATTGTATTTAATATTAAAGAAACGAATATGTTAATTATGCCAATATGCAAATGAATATGTTAATTATTTCCACTGGTTGAACTCGTAAATTTTAAACTTTGAGTTTCGCAATCTATACAGAATAAAAGTGCGGAGGAGAGAGATGAGGAGAAGGAGAAGGAGGAGCAAAGTGGGCAGGTTCTGATGGAGCTTTCTATCTGCTGCTGTTTTGGAAATTACGACTATCGCCGATTTGTCAGCTGATTTTATTCATTAATCTATTCAATTGTTCTATCTGTTTCTGAGCTTATTGATTTGGATCGGCGCTACTGGCTTGTTGCAGCAGAAACATCTTATGATTATCATCATAACCATCAGTTGCATCATCATCGTCGTCATCATCATCATCATCATCATCTCGTGTCGGCCATCACTGTGACGGTGTGGGATGCGAGATTTAATCAATAAACCGAGCTGAATGTGTCACGAAGCCCCGCTACGGTTTTAGTGCTGACTCATATCTTTATAGGACCCCCTCACAGTGGCGCCAGGCGCACGTGTATTTTTTATTTTTTATTTTATTATTTTTTGTTTTTATTGTTTTTTTTTTACATTATAACTGCAAGGTCCGATTATAAATATATATATATATATATATATATATATATATGTGTGTGTGTGTGTGTGTGTGTGTGTGTGTGTGTGTGTGTGTGTGTGTGTGTGTGTGTGTGTGTGTGTGTGTGTGTGTGCGTGCGAATGTAAAATGAATATAGAATATTCATAAAACGATCTGAATGTGCAATTTCATATTTAAATATTTTATATTAAGAAGCAAACAATGATTAATTCATTGCTGTAATAATCCATGAAGACAGAGATAAACCTGTGTATGCTTATGTGTAAATGTATTTGCTTGTCTGAGTGTATAAAGATTATACATTTGCAGACGTATATAAATATAAATGTATATGAACCGAGCAATCGAGATACTTAGTTGTATCAAAGGTTTGAACGGTATAAGTTTGCACGAATTCAAATTTAAAATATTTTATTGATACTTTTCCCATAGTTATTAATCGGTAGTTTTGTATGTGGTTATGCTAATAAACGTATATGTTCATAAGTTTTACAGTATAATACCTGTTGTTGATCGAAAGTGAACAAGCAGCAAATATTGTAATAAATAGCGAACTATGGTCTACAAAAAAAGCCTCATTTTATGCATCGTTTTTGTTTTAATATGAATATATGTAGGTATTGGATCAAGAAGTTTGAACATTTTTTTGACAAGAGGTTTTAGATTTTAACTATATATTTTCACTTGATATCTTCTTCCAAGAAATGATATTTTATGTTTGACATATAATCTTCATATCACAAACGCTTTACGAGTACACTTATAGGAAATGATTTTGCCAGTATTATTCGACGAATGAAATATCCAAGTATTGAAGAATATACAATGTAGAAATAAATGGTGATAAAAGGATTAAAAGAAAATCTGAAATATTTTCCAGCTATTTAATTTTTTTATCCAATCATTTCCGATTGTATTTTATGCACACATAATTTGAAGAATGTAATGGTATGTATATGTGTGTGTATGTGTGTGTGTGTGCCGTCATATGAAAATAGTTTCCCAGGGGTACCATGTGTGTGTTAGGCTAACAGACCCTTACTTGTAAATTCTTTTCTCACTGGGTACTTAGTAATTGTGTCACAGTTTAGTCAATAGTTGATTTTCTTAATATTTTACAGTTTTGCCTATGCATTTCAAATAAAATAAAAGCGGATTTATATATATATATATATATATATATATATATATATATATATATATATATTTCTTTTTTAGTATTTAAATGTATGTATGTATATGTTCTTTTCTTGTGATTCTAATTTTAGTCATGAAGATGTCTAAGTAGATTTCTTTCTTATTTTATTTTATTAATGACAAGTAAAATAAATAAAAGGAAAAATAAACGAATGGACAAAAAAAAAAAATTAAATAAATAACTGACAGAAAAAAAAAACTGATAAAAACTGATTAAAAAAAAAAATAACTGATAGAAAAAAAAACTCTCCGTAAATTTTAATAAGACGCCACAATTTACGTTTATATAAAAATCTTTTAGAAAAGAAATATATAAAGAATTATATAAAAGAGCTAATTTTATGGAAACTGAAGAGGAATACAATTTATCTAACATTGAAATATATGATTCCAAGGAATGTGTTTTGTGGTAAAAAGGATCTGCCTCAATGTAAGCTCAGTTTGACACAAGGCACAGAAATTGCATTGACCAAAAAAACAAAACAAAAAAAACATGGTTAGAAATTAACATTTTCATATTGTGTAGATTTTTCATAAAATATGTCATTTTTCCCAACTTTTTCATTTACACTTCATTGGCTCAAAAGTTGAAGTTAACAACAAAATGAAGAATAAACGAGATGAAGTTGGTAAACTTTTGTTTTATATATTCGGGATCAATACAGTCTGATATATCTGAATACAGTTTTAAGTTAGTTGATTAACTTTGAAAGATATAATGAGCACACACACACACACACACACACACACACACACACACACACACACACACACACACACACACACACAATTGATATAAATATACATGTACATGCGTTTACAGTAATTACAATTAGCAGTACGTTTTTATTTAAGAAATTTAGATAAGATTTCTGACTTTGAAGAAAAAAAAAATTTGTTTTATGCGGAAATGCATAGAAGACAATATAGTCAATCATCTGTCTCTGTCTCTGTCTGTCTGTCTGTCTCTAAATATATATGCATGAAAATTTAAAACATCTGTAAAACAACGTTTCACATTCACACACAAATGCGCATAAAGTTGTCCCTCGAAAATCTCTGCTTGTCCTCTTTTCAGTTCTACTGCAATTTTAAGTTTTCTTGATCAGTCTCTCATTAAACTTCATTGTAGTTGTCGAGCCGTTTGACAACCAAATGGATACAATATTCTTCTATACTTTCCTTCCTTTCATATATTAATCGTTACATCAAATGTCCTACTCATGAGTTAACATGTTCTTTACAAATCCTGTATTGACATTGAATCTTGAAATATTTATATAAACTTATTAAACATTGTATATAATTTTTTGATTTGACGTAAAAACAAGACAAACATTACTTCCCTTACAAAGCACCTTCATGATTTTTTAGACAAAGTGAAGATGGGTTTATCAATGAAAAATGTGCAATCTTTTCTTCAGCAAAATCTTAAGATCATTTTTCAAGCGCCTAATGCCATAATGTAATTTTTTTTCAATAGATATCGTTGTAAAATTGGCCTTATTTCATATTGTTCTAGAATTGGTTTCATTTCATATTGTTATAAAATTGGCATTATTTTCAAAAATTTAAATACAAAAACTGACTCAAATCAACAGTTTCTACTGAGAAAGGAACAGCTCTAGTTTTTGATATTAAGTTAGGGAAAGATTTGTTTTTGCCTTGAACTTTCGAATTGAAATAATTCACATAGCTCGAAGTATCAAGTAAAAATACCAAATAAAAAGACATTTTTGCTGCCGAAATA
Source organism: Sepioteuthis lessoniana (assembly GCA_963585895.1). Classification (NCBI taxonomy): domain Eukaryota; kingdom Metazoa; phylum Mollusca; class Cephalopoda; order Myopsida; family Loliginidae; genus Sepioteuthis; species Sepioteuthis lessoniana. Next base: position 111,832 of record CAUZXS010001659.1, on the reverse strand, counting down.
TTCTTTTCTAGAAAGAAAATATTTTTCAGTTTCAAAAATTTACCCAGATAAAAATATGAAAGGCATCTTTTAAAATGCCAATAAACTTCGCAATGAACGATGAGATCTTGATATTCTAAATCAAACATTTCCTAATATTCTCTGAATTTTTGTCTCTTGCTCTTATTTCATTCACGTATTTCAAAACTGGGAACATAGAATACGTTAAATATAAAGAAACTCTTGGTAAACAATGCATATTTCAATAGAGAGTCACACACGCGCGCGCACACACACACACACACACACACACACACACACACACACACACACACACACACACACACACACACACACACACTCCAAGTTTTCCCTCAAAACTGGCATTCAAAAGGCTTCATCTATCATCAATTTTGGAGGCGCTTGTGGCGTAACGGTTATCGTCGTAGAAAATGGACTTGACAAACCATGATCAAATCCTAAACAAGACAAAATCTCTATGGAAAAGTATCTGTTGCGGAGCCAATAAGCACGTCGACCCCGCAACAAGTGGTGACCCCGACGTGATGTACAGTCTGAGCAATGGTGGAACATGGTGATGCGGATATGTCAAAGACCACAGTTTATATCGATCGTATTAAACCAGCATTTTTGGAGGATCGACGACACACTACGCCTCCTTATAAAAATACTCGAACGTCATCACACCAGTAAACCCGATCTGATCGAACAGGTCACTTTCCCTAGTAATCTACAGACAGATTACCACCTCTAATTGATAAACGATCAATTGTCTAGGGGGGAGCCTTGTCGCGACCTGTTCACAAACATATCAATTTCTTCTTCCATCTATTGGTAAATACAAGAGCCTTAGAAAGGCAACCAATCTAAGAGAAGGAAAACTCTGAATTGAAATAGTACTCAGTTATATAAAAATTGACCTTGTGTCGCATCATGCCTATAGTGGATGGGTTGGGTAAATATCTATAATTAATAGTTGCCCCCTCAATACAAATACTAATAACTTTTATTAAATCTACTTGTAGATTTTCAAGGCAGATTTTTTGGTTAAATATATTTGATCTTCTTGTTTTTCTATGAAGTAACTCAAATGAAAATACTTCTTGAAAGACATTAAAATTATTCTCAATTTCTCTGAATTTGTCTACTTTTAAAAATCCGGTTTATCTAAGGAAAATAAAATAAATCTTTCAGTTACAAAATACATTCCAAAAGATTTATTATTCGCTACGTCCCGAAGCTGTTTGTTTTGATCGAAGAATTTTGCCATCTTTCCTTTCGATATTATTATTATCATTAAGACCATTTAGAAATATTAATAATTTCTTCTTAATCAGAAAAAGGCAAAATAAGGCCAGTGCTTAAACAATCTCCTAAAATGGCTGACTCATTGCTACTTTTTGACAACATCTTTTGTTGACGACTTTTGATTTTCTTTTATTATTTACATTTTCTGATCGGTAATCTACACCAAATAACGAATAGATTAATAAAAGCTAATTTTTCTATTATTCAATGAATTTCCATTTAATATCATTTTTCTGCTTTTCTTTTGCTCGTTTTCTCTTTTGTCTTGTGATGGGGAAAGAATTTTAAGAAAGTCATTTTTGAAACGGAAAAAATTAAATATCTACAAAGAATAAACGAAATAGCCCCCCCTCTCTCTCTCTATATATATATATATAGTAACAAGTTATTATGCAAAAGCATTTTATCATTTAAATTTTTCGGAAGATAAAGAAAATAATTTCAAATGAACACTGACCCGAATCAACGAAGCAAAAATGAGGGTATTGTTCGCATTAGTCAATGAAATAATATCCTGTTATACTCTTGCATTATAAGATTGCGAAATTATTATGTAACCGTAAGAAAATTATCAAATCATTTTGTAATTAAAGACGATTTATCACACGCTATGAAATATTCTATTGTAACATATTTTGAAAAAGGCAACAGAACCGTTGAAATAGGAAAAATGTTTATCCTAGGGCGCCGAACGATGAAGACATTGGTATATTATGTAATTGATCAGATAAATCCAAGGTATTAACATGGCAGGATGTGTCTCGAATTACGCACATTTCTCCTGAACAATAAAATCATATTCAAGAAGGCTGATTTTTTGTAATCTGTTTAAACTGATGCCGAATTCTTTGTTATGTTGAAAAATTATGTCAAGTCTGATCGTCGACCGCCTTTGATGCCCATACACAGTGGGATACATCTGGAATAGGTTACAAAGTATTTGAATACTGATTTTAATATTCTTATTGACAAGTGTTGAGCTACTTTTGATACGTCAAATGGATGGATTGTGAGGCTTGGGTTGCAAAGAAAGAGCAGCATTATCTCTTTGTAAAGTGTCAGAGGAATTAGTTTTAAGCTGAAATTGTTGGAGACGTGTTGGTGGGATCTTGGGTTATTAAAGTCAATATGTTTTCCAAGGAATATCGTAAATTTTTCAAGCTTCAGTTCACGAACAAATCTTTAAGTTGATAAGGAAAATTTATGTTCATTCAAGACAACTCCCCTTTGCATCGAACTTGTACAAAACAGTTGACTTCGTGAGTAAAATGAGTGCCAGAAATTTACTGAACTGGGTCATCATTTCTTCTTGTATTAACTCAACTCTTCTGCCATGGGAAGGATGTAACACAAGGTTTATTTTTAAGCGAAGTACTACTGGTCTGAATTCAGAGTTTTCATTCTCCTTAAATTGTTGCCTTATCAAGGTTAAAGAATCCAGAACTACTATCTAGTAATATCAGAGAACAGAATTGATGGATTCATGCCTTTCCCCGAAGAGCATTAGTGCAAAGAGAAATACAAACAACCTCGAACTTGGATCATCGATTCCATTTCTAACGACAATAACTATAACATTAAGTGCGCCACCATTTTTGTCTGTATTTCATACCCCCTAAAAATTTCTAGACTCTACCAAAGAGAAAAAGGTGTGTGACGAATTTTAAAATCACAGAAGATTCATGGCAAACAATTGGGACAAGTTCAGAAGTCATTTCTGCTGAAGAGAAAAAAAAAAAAAAAGGATTTTACACGTATATCAAGGTTTTCTTTTCAAAATTCTCTGTTGTTAAATTTTAGATTTTAGTGTTTCATGAATTTTTGTAGCTTGTTTAAATTTTCTTGAATTTGCTAATGATTTAATCAACAATTAAAGTCTTTCTATGTTTTTCGACAGATGCTAAATAATTTGGCAAAAGAGAAAGAAAAGAATTGTAGAAGAAAAAAGATACCGACATTCTTCATCCTTTTCACATTTAAATTCAATATTTGTTGACTTTGTATAACAATTATATGTAGATATTTTTGTGAAAATTATTTAGAATATTCCAAAATAACAGCATTAAGAAACGAAAAGTATATCTATGATATAATTTGGCATGCATACTCTGTGTGTGTGTGTGTGTGTGTGTGTGTATGTGTGTACTCGCGCACAGATTTCAACTTAATTACCAGCCATTTTAACTACTGAAAAAGATTCGCAGAAATGCAAATAGAATATCATATATTGATTATATGATAGCATATTTTCAGTTGTGCCAAATGAAATATTCGTAGTCAAGTGGGTTTTGTTTTTCATGCCTCTAGCAAAATCCACGCTTTAAGTTGGATCATCTGCGACTAAAGCAATATATTCGGGGGTAAGGTGTGTAGTGAAGGGAAATTTCGTATTTTGGTTTGGCGCGCAAATTTAATTCGACACTTAATTTCACCCAATCAGGATGGACTATCCTATTCAGCCCGGGCCTTTCTTTACGGGCAACAGGAAATTGGGTGAGCTGCCAAACAAACCCTCTTTGGCTGGGGAACGCCGTCCAGTGCAGACGTCACATTGGCCGTTCTTCAATAGCAACATGCTCTTTAGCTGGACAACGCCGCCCAGTGCAGACGTCTCACTGCGGCTCTAGAATAGCAGCAGCAGTAGCATGGACACACGAGGGAACCCATCTCATTTATGGATTTCTTGCAAGGAATCCCAGTTGAATATAAATGTGATACATTCAACAAGCCTCGCACAGGCACAACTTTATGTCACCCCAAAATTGGCTATGTCAACGCGATGCTTTTATTCTGCAAACGACACACTAGCTATCAATTCACCTCTGGGCCACTTTAATGGAGACCAACGCACGCCTTCTCCCCAAGTTACCAGACACACAAAACTACACGGTGACTCTAAAGTTCAATCCCTCACATGTCCGACGACACGCGCTGCCATTTCAACCTTCTCAACTTCTCACAACCTTTCACGAGTCTTGCAGCACCAAAAGCAAACCCAATATTCCATGCTGCAAATAAAACCTTATTCCAAAAACACCTTTCGACTATCGCCATCTTACTTCTTCATCCTTTCTTTAATACCTAACAACAATTAGCGAAAGACCTTACACTCTGAGCGAGGAAACAACTCAACGTAAACACGCACACACGTTACAACCATTCCTCGCCAACAACAACAACAAAAATTCCGGTTAAAAATTACCGCCAAAGGGTGTTTTGGAGGTGATGAGTAAGTATTTGGTATGTACAAAACGCGCACCTGTAAGAGCACTATTTTAAATCGATTCCCCCATATCGGCTAATTATCGGATTTTGATAAAAACTTTCGTTATTTAAAGTAATAAAAGATGTGGGGTTTTTAAAGACATTTTTCCTGGAAATTCTGAAGACATTTTATTATTGTTTTGTTGCTATTGACAACCTCTCACCTTCAATCATTTTGTTAATTTCACTTAATGAAAATGTAGGTGAATGATTTTGACATTTTTTAAAGATAGTTCCGCGGAAAATTAAATTTTGTTTACATTTTTTAAATCAGTTTATCTATTTCTTCATATAGATGCCTTGTTTTTAAAACTAAAAAAACAAAAACAAAAGCAAACAAAACAAAACAAAACAAAACAAAAAACATAACATAAGTTACAATATTGTTGAAGGCATTTTCTTTACTTTATTCGTTTTCGTAGTTTAATTTTCAAATGGTTTGGTTAATAAAAGAGAAAAACTATTCAGGGTTAATTTCTTTTTTTTTTCTTTTTGAGAAAGGTTTAGAATTGACATCCATAGATTAGACTCTCCCATTTACAAGAGGTGACTGGGATTTTGTTGATTAATAGAAAAATACGAAATGAATAAATATGACAGATTAGATTAGTCTTTGTTTTTTGAGAGTGCTTTTTTATTGGAGAGTGCTTTTTTATTGGAGAGTATTTTTTCGGGGAAGGGACGCAGGAGAACCAAAATTAAAGGGAGATAAACATTTTCCCGAAAGTTTGTTAATATAAAAGACTTTTGATTATCGTCCCTTAAGAAGAAAAGGAACGTTGATTGTCAGTAATAAATCATTACATTGTCGGTAAATCAGACAAAACTGGGTTTAATGCAACTCAAATTATAATTCTATCCACTGAAATATGTTGTTTCTTTTTCCTTTTACATGGAAATCTATTCCAAATATAAAAAATGAAAACAAACTTGAAAATGATATTTTCATATTTTTCTTTCTTTTTTAATACGAATTAAATTTTTCTGCCCTAAAAAGTGCGAATTTCTTGTACATGCCTCGTAAGTATATTGGAATAACTTCCGAGAACAATTAAGACTGAGTGAGGTTGTATCGTATTTGAGGGATTTTCACATAATATAGAAAGTTGGCAACCGTAATCGAGGGCGACCCGAAGCCTCCCTTTTCAGTAGCTAATACACCGAGGTGTAGGGGAGGCCGCTACTCCTTTCCCTGGATTGCTCCACTTTACCCTTGATACATACCTTATAATGCTGAGTGTTAAGCAAGGAGGTATCAAATACCATTTTTAAAGTCTTTGGTATGACGCGACTTGGGATTGAACCCAGGTCTTCCGGACCATTGGCGAACACCCCACCCACTTGGCCAAATGTCTCAAAAATAACTGATATTTGCAAGCATCACTTTGTCATTTAATCATGAAGGTCCGTACTTCACCTTCCGTGCCACTTTTGGAATTTCATTGTTTCAAAAATTAAGTTTTTGATTCATTTTGTTTTCAGAATTTTGTTGCTAATTTATCATATTTTTGGATAAATTTTTTTAAAGTTCTTTTTTCTGCTTTCTATTGCTTTTTTGTTTTTATAGTAATGTTTTTTGTCACATGTTGAGAGTTTTGCAGATAAATATTATTGATTATTATTTCGTTTAGGTTTATCTAATAAGCTTTGAGTTTCATCTTCTGTTTTTTGTTTTGTTTTGTTTTGTTTTTATATTTCATTTGTTTTGTGTGTTTAGGTGTTTTCATTTAGCTGTTTGTGTTTTCTGGATTTAAAAGGATTCTAACACAAATAATTGAAGGACTTAAAATCAATTTCACATGCTAGTCCTGAATATTAGGAATCAGTATACTTACTAATTAGTATCCTTACTACCATTTTAATACTGATGGAAGATTTCAACCTCGTATCAAATCGGATCAAATTTAGAAATTAGTGGCGTTAACTGAATCGATTTTTCTCTTCCAATAGAATGACACCGGTACCAATATATATTGACATGGCATCAGTTGTAGTAACATCGTCAGAAATGGCAATCAAATCTTTGACCTGGCATCAGTTGTGGACTCTCTTCTATTGGATCACAATGGTCACTCTTGTTGTGGTTACCTCACGGGTCGAAGAAATTTAGTCAGGTCTCAAAATGCGATCCAGTCATCCAGTCGTCTCGATTCAATGCTGTGTTTTTAATTTTAGAAGATGATTGAATGAGTTTTGACGCAAGAACTATTTACTCTTTTGCTGGTTTGCATATGAGCAAAAGTTCAAGACATTCGCTTCAATACATAAAAAAGGGATATTTATTTTTATTTCTGCTGGTCATCAAGTGTAGATTAATTAAAAAGTATTATTCCATTAGTTCGATGAAAACTTTTCTCAGGAGGTCAATGTGTCTACTTAGTGCCCTATGAGGATTTCTCAGCAATTTGAATTGAGCTATTTTCTTCCAACAATCCAGGGACACTCTATTAGCAATTTTTCTTTACGATGCATTTGTATTTGTTTCATGAGAAATTCTGGAACGCTTGAGAGTAAATTGCATATTAATTACCTTATACCTAAGGATGTCCTTTTTCTGTTTTATAATTTTATTAGCCAAAAAATCCCTCACAATCCTTATCAGGAAGTGACCCTATTATTCAGAAAGTGACCCAATTATTCAGGTCATCTGAAAACAAAGTTTTGTGATTAATATTATTAAGCACAAATATAAATTTTTAAATTTTGTTATGAAAAATTTGATGAATTTGTAATTAGCAGATTTCTGAATTTTCTGGAGATATTATTTGTCAGTTAGAGCTATCACGTTTGGAAATAAACCAACATAATTACTTCTTACCCAGCAGATCAACCTTAGTACAATTATTAGTCACTTAATATCATGAATGTTATATTTCCGTCTTGATTTTTATTTTGATAATTCACCAGATTTTTTCAAAATATTATGAAAAATCCATTGATTGAAGAATTATAGGCCCAATTATTTTTTCAAGCAAATGATTCATTTCCCAATGTTTGTGTCAGACCTTTTTGATCGGCCATGGTAATGAAATCTAAGGTAAAATAACATTTTCTTTTCTACCTCCCCAAACGCTCTACATCCCCCATTAATATTCTCTCTCTCTCTCTCTCTCTCTCTCTCTCTCTTCCCATCTCTCATTTCAACAAATGATTTCTGTAAACCAAGCCAACTATTTTATTTTTCAGAGTTTCCTTCTTCTGGTATTTCTAACAAATTCTCTTGATGACACGTAAAGTATTTCCGTACCTTTTAAAATCCGTCCTTATATAAACATGTATTTTGATTCGCTATGAAAGAACAGACATTGTTCTTTATCTCCAAAAAAAATCACAGAAGCGAATAATGAAAACACAATGAAGAAAAATATGTTTTTATTGGAACAAATCATTATATCAAATTATGACAATGAAAACTGATTATATCATTCTAAATTTCTTTCAACCATAATTTATAAGCATTTGGGATATATTCATCATTTGTAAGAATTTTATAAGCATAAACTTATCCAGTAAAGAAAAATGAAGTTCGAAAATTTTACATTTGCATGTCTACAGGATTTGATATTCAAATCTTCAATCCTTTTAGCACTGTAATTCCCTTTTCTACATTTCATTCCAAATGGCTAACTGAATGATTTTCTAACCAATGAAAATTTATGAAAGAATCGACACTAGACAAATGTAGATCTATATGTGAGTATCTACCTATGTATGTATCAATTTCTTATAGTGCTCACAACCCCCCTCTAATATGTACATATACATATGTCAGCGACCCCCCCTCATTCTCTCTCTCTCTCTCTCTTTCTCTCTCTCTCTGCCATCTTCTGGATTATGTGGGACTTCTGGCGTTGAGTATATTTACTGTGACTGAGTTTTAATTTTAGCGTTTCGTTTTATGATAACGTGGCCGAGTGAAGTCTCTTGGACTGATTATATCTGTGTATATCTTAATTGAATAGCTGTTTATATCTTTATATTATATCTGTGCATATATTTTGTTATATCTGTGTATATACGTCTGCATGAATATATGTATGACTGTGTGTAAGAAGTAGTTGTTAAATACATTAAAAACCCCAATACCTTGACTGTCGAACATTTTGTTTAGCTGTTTCTTTTTTTCTTTTCGTCGGGAAAAATATTGTATCTGTGTGCCGAAGAGTATTTTCGTGATACGATAAAAGATAGGAGTTCTCTAATGCAGAATTTTATGAAAAAAGTGGCAAGGTACCTAAACAAAGGGGGATAGTAGTGTGGTCGATATATTTCATGAGTACTTGTTTAACAGTGGAAATACAATCTACTAAAGTACTATTTATTCACTGACGTAAATTAGTACAGTTAGACTGTACTAGCCATTTGCTGTCACTATTAAAAATGATTGCATATGCAAGACTGGCGTGCAAACCTCACAAGGACACTTAATTAGCCTTTCGTGATAGATAATTTTAAAAAAAAAGAATCAAGCAAATATTAGAGAAATTGTCCCCAGATTATTTTTCTAATTCATTTTTGGTCAACGAAAAAAATTAAATAAAAAATTTAAAAAATAAATCAAAGTTTGTAATTTTTGTGTGTGTGATGCAAGCAGCTACTTTGCCAAGGGCAAAAAAATGATCTGACACTAACCTTATTTATTGGTATGTACCAGCGCATACATGACTGACTATTGCATTTAATAATTAACCTTTTGCATTCGGTTTTAGGAAAGATGACATTTAAACTAAGCAAACCGAGTTTTGTTTGCATAAAGCTCCTACAATAGCTATGAGTTATTCTTACTTTTTATCATCTCAACATCACCAAATCGACTATTCGTTATGCTTTATTTGCACCAAGCCTGACCTTGAGCAAAAGACTTTAGTACGTGATGGACGTTATTTTTCACTGTTTTCTCCCACAGCATCCACCATTTTTTTCTCACTCTTTTACACTCTTTTCTTTTGGTCGGCTTTACTCTTGGCTACTGACACTCGAGGCTAATCACACGACAGCTGTGCTGTCTAGACGCTTTTTATTAGTTCCTATTATTGGCGTATGACCAACACAATCAATGTACAGCTCCTTGAGACTCTGCCACTGTTGGCGACGTGGAAAGAAAGCAGTAAAGGAGGAGAAGTAGAGAGGGCACGGTGCAGGTTCAATAGAAAATGACTATGCTTGTTGTTGAAGCAAATCCAAGCCGAGCTTTGCAGCCATTTTCCTCTTTCCCCGCTCCCCACTCTCGACTTAATTTCCCGCTTTCCTTTAATTTGAAAGTCAGTCAATCATATTAGCTAAGCGTTAAAGTATCATTAAAACTAAACATTAAAGTTGAAAAATAAAACTAAGAAAATAAGAGAAAAGAACAAAGTGAATCTAGTAGTAATTTACAAAGCTCTTTGCTTCGATGTGGCACAAGGCCGAATGAATGGGGCGCCCAATGAACAAAGTGAATCTAGTAGCATTATATAACGATATAGAAACAGATTAAAGAAACACACACACACACACACACACACACACACACACACACATCTTAGATTGCACTGAATTTTAAAAGTTTTGATCTCATTAAATTTTTTTCCGAGAGAAAGAAGAGGTAAGAAAAATTTGAAAAGTAATATTTTTTTCTTGTTTAAAGTATGCAGATCTAAAGTTTTTAGAATTCAAATTCGAATTAGTTTTTTTAATCTTCAATTTATATCTTAATTTTAAATAATTGGAGAAAATATTTTATAAATTTTACAACGCCAATAAGTTGCATAAAAATGTTAGATTGGGTGACCAATTTTGAAAATGAAATTTTCAAGGCCATTTGTTCCTAAGTTGACAGTTGAAATGAGTTTTACATCGAAGAATAAAGAGAATTTGCGGAAATTTGCAATAACTTAAGTGTAAACTTTGACGCTAAAAATGCCAAGAAAGACGTTTAAATTATCATATTTTTCTTTCAATGTCACTTATCATAAACTATCAATTCTTATTATTGTAAATAAAGGATAAAAATAAATTAACGGCTGCATTTTATTGCAGAATTTGACCATCATAATCCAAATGATGGATTTCTAAGAAAGTTTCTTTAAAGAATTTGTCTTATTTTTTTCATCAATTTAAAAAAAAATTCTACATAATCTTGAAATGTGTAGAAATCATTGAATCTTATCAAAAATCAAAGATTTTGTAATAATACAACACTATTTTCTTTAAATTATGCACAAATGCATAATAAATGGATTTGATCGCATAAAATAAAGAAATGAAGGAATACTTCTCGCCAATATGTTAGATATTAAATTGAATTTAGATTTATGTTACGGTAATGTGGCAAAAATGGCACCTCGCAACTTTAGGATGCTCGAAGAGCAATTTACAATCCAATGATATTAATAAAAATGATTATAAACACGAAATCAAACGAATTAATCTATACAGAAGCGAAATTAGTCTGCGACAAAATCGGTGTTCCCCTAAAGAACACGAACAGAAACTCTAAACCTGGATGAGAAATTCAACTGGAAACGCAAATTAGAAATCTACGACAACCAACAAAAAAGATAAGATAGAGGAAGAACGCTGAAACATGTTGGGACGAAAAGGAAAAAGTAACTCAACAAGTAAAACAAACAATAAAACTTGAGGAAATAATCCAGAAGGTACAGGCTAAAGAAGGAAGATTAAAATTATATCGAGAAAAGATGAAACAATACAAACAAAACGATGTCCATTTTCTTTTTTTCAGTTTAAAAAACAAAACTGTGTTGAATGAAATAGTCAGTGGGACCGCCACATTATAATAGAATGAATGAATGAATAAAAAACATCTTACCATAAACTTTTGGTGGTGACAAAACAAAATAATATTCATACAAGAAGCAATGACAAACGAGACATCGTTATGGTTTTAGAACACGGTAACTAATCAATTTATTCAGCATAGTTGTCTTACAGGAATTGAGGCAGATGAATAAAAGGGTTCATGCGCCTTCTTGCAGTTTTAAATCAAAGAGAGATCATTAGTCCTTTATTCATCAATTTTGTTTTATTTTGAATATTATCTACAAAGAGCGCAATTTTCAACAAACGGGACATTCCAAAACAAAATTCTATCAGCGAATAAGTGGTGAATGCACAAACATTTACCAACAATAGGATGACAAAATGGGGTGGCCGAAATAAACAACAGTAACAACTCCACCAATACCACTCCCACCACTGACACTACCGATGACACTACCAAAGACACCACCACCAAAACCACTGCAGCCATCGATGCGACCCCAGAAGAGAACAGCAATGAATGGACGCAGGTCACTCGGAGAAGGAGGAAGAAAAAGGGGAAGAGCCGCCGAAGGCCCTGGCTCCTAAAGAAAGTACCCCAACCAAAGCTAAGACTCAACGGAGACCCTGTCAATACCGAAGACTCCATCAATATCATCATATCCAGCAGCTCAAGAAGCCACATCAGTCACATCCCCCAGATCCAAAGACAACTCAATTCCACAAGAAACTCCTGTGGACATCACACTGAATCTCAAGAGAAGAAGGGACAGTGGAGAAGGTCAGATCAAGAAACATTTTAAAACACCAAAACCCCAGCCCCAACAACAACCCCAGCAGGAAAAATCCCCCTCCAAAGAACAAGTCCCCCACCAACAAACCCATTCTCATCCAACCCCTCCACCAAATCATCCAACCCCTTCACAAAATCATCCAACCAGCCCTCCTCTTGCTCCGCCCGAGCCTTTTCACCCTCTCCCTATCCTTTCTCTCCTTCAGCTTCATACAGAACTCTCAAAACGTCCTCGGTTCAGTCCGAGAACAGGCTGCAACGCAGCCCAACAAAAGAAACTAGGCGTAGAACTCAGTCAGTCTCGCCTTCTTAAAACAGGCAATATTCAGGAAGCGGTGGCTTTGTGTTCGACGGATCTGGAGTCTATTTCGGATTTCCAGCTCCGGAAGGCACTAAAGCCACTACTTGACCTGGAAAAAATCAGGAAAAAAAAGTGTCGAATCCTTTCAACTTTGAGGAGCACCCATGGTGACCACCTTCGTCCGATCGGCTGGCAGCCGAACCCAGGGTGTGTGGAAATTCCTGGAGAATGCTAACCAAACCGTGGGGCTGGCGTGAGGCTAGCGGAATTGGAGCACCCCTCATTGAAAAAATGCTAAGTTATTGTGCAGGGAGGGTCCTGATTTATGTTCACCTTTCGTTTTATAGATCTTTAAAGGTGCAGTTTCCCATGGATGTTGGATGAGTGTCGAGGGATGGCCGAGTTACCACTAATCTGGGCACCGGTTCTCTGAGACAGACCGTTGACATCCTCACCCCTGAGGATTTCCGGACCATCGTGTACACTGAGTAGGTAAGTGTGTTAGAATTCTCTAAATGTTGCCATCTTGAACACAACTGGACTGAGGAATCCAAACAAGTGCGCTTGTTTGCTTGGTAAATTCTCGAACCTATGTGTGGATATTACAGCAGTGCAAGAGACTTGCTTCACTTGCGCAGGAAACTGTAGGGTGCTGGAGGACGACTTTGTGGTATTCACCAGCCACTGCAGCACTGGGGTATCATTGCTGGTTGAACGCAGCCTTAATGCGATTGTCAATCTTGTCTTTGCAAGTGACGGAGGTCGTGGGGGGCACTGCTTGTGGCCGATGTTGCCATTAAAAGCTTTCAGTTCCGGGTGGTCGCGGTTTATGCGCTCATTTGCGTTAGCAAGAGACGCTCCTTTTTTCGACGGTTGGGGCCGTTCCTTTATGATCCGAAATGGCTAGTTTAAGTGGGTGATTGGAATGCGTTTCTTGATCCAAAGATAGATAAGGGCGGGTGTGGTGCTAGCAGGTTGGGAAGGTGTGAAAGCAACCTGATCAATTTGCTGGCCGAGTTTGATTTGATTGACAGGTTTCGTCTGGATCACCCGGGGCACGAGATGTGGACGTGACAAGGAGATTCGCCCTCTGGCCAGATTCTTATCTGGACAGAGTGTTAGAAGAACAGACAGTGACTTCGTTACTTGTCCCACATTCCGCTGCTTAGGGCTGGCTGACCATAAACGTGTTAGAGTCAGCCAATGTTTAGCTAATAGGCCTAGTGTGAACGGCTACTGGAAATGCAATACCTCCTTACTGGAGATAGGGGATTTCCGGGAGCGTTTGTCCATATTCTGATGGATATTTTCAATCATTGGTTTTGCCCAGAGATTCGTTCCTGGTAGCATTATTAAGGGCGTGCTCACATTGCTGAAGAAAGGTACCAGGCATGTTTAGGAGGACTTAGATGATTACAGGTCCATAACTCTGCTAAACACAGAGTTAAAGATTTTGGTCCGGGTCTTAGCAAACCGTTTGCAGCTTGTCATCAGCGATCTGATTCGACCCGAACAGAACTACGCTGTGAAGTGAAGATCGATCAAAACAACTTGCATCTAGTTTGCGAGATCCTAGAGGGGTTAAAAGACGACACTGAAACCGCACTGATCAATTTAGATTAGTCCAAGGCCCTCAACAGGGTGGACCATCGGTTCTTAGCGACAGTTCTGGAGACTGCCGGATTCTAACCAGAGTTCCGTAAAATGGATCTGCATGTTGCAGGTAAACGGAAAGCATTCGGTCGAAGGTTTTCGCGATCGAGCGATCGGTCCAGCAGGGTTGTCCCTTGTCCCCTCTTCTCTATGTCTTCACTTAGGCTTAGTGATGAGATGGCTAATACTGCCCTGCATGGAGTCCCCTTTGTCGGTCGTGTTAGGGCGTAGGTTTCTGCGTACGCCGATGATATCACTGTCTTTGTATCCCGCCGAATGGACATACTGGCTGTGAAGAAGGCAGTTGAGAGGTATGAAAAAGTGGCAAGTGCCAAGATCAATTTAGATAAGAGCAAAGATCTGCGGCTGGGTGCTTGGAGGGGTGGCGTTCCCTGCCAGGGCTTTTCCGCTGGAGTGATAGATCCAGCCGCATCCTCGGAGTGTGGTTCAGGTCCGGCCTCCAACTGGAGCGAAATTGGTTGGAGGGACGGGCTAAGGTAAAAGCGCAGGTGGGTACCTGGCTTCAAAGGCGGTTATCCTTAAAGGGCAGGGAAGAGGTGTGCGCCCTTTGATCCTTTACCACTTGTCTGTACTTCCTCTGCCTAAAGATCATTGGGTGGCGCTAGAACGATCCCTTTTCAAATTAGTTTGGAAAGGCTGAAGACCATTGGTCCATAGATAAGTCTGCTGCCAACGTCCTCGAAATGGGAGTCTGGGGACTGGCTCGCTGAGAGACTGGCTTACATAAACCGATCCTTGAAGAGGGACACGGTGTGGGGACATAAGGTGAGAGATGTCTTTCCTCGCCTAAAGTCCAATCCTAAGGCTGAAGGACGTCGTAAGTCTTAGAATGAAGCACCGTTCGTTCGCGAGTGCCGTATGGCCTCCGTAACCTTCCTGTGTCCAGTGAGCTTTCGCGGCCTCGAAAGGAGCTGTATCGTGAATTTGTGGTGGGTTCCGCTTAGGATCCTCTGGTGGAGCATCTCGGCTAGTTGCTGGGGGAGATTCGCTCTCAATGGAATTGGGCGCCAGGCTCGAGCTTCTTGAACAACTCCGTTGACCTTCAACGACTGGGCTTTCAGAGCGTACTGAACAGACATATCCGATTGTCCCCGCTGCGGCAGTGGTTTAGAGAAAACAGCTTTGTACGCCTTCTACTCCAGCGACCGGGTTCGCCCGTTCTGGAGTCACGTCGGGTAGTGGACGTCTCTCATCAGTCCCAAGCAGCTCATGCTGCTCGACGTTGGTTACAATGTTGACCCTCCGTATCAGGGTGAGAAACGTGTGGTGTTGCTCGCAATCCTATCTGTAGCTAGGGTGGTGATTTGGGAGACGCGAAACAAGGTTTGTGTGACAGTGCAAACTATTTTAATCGTGATGTGATCTTGTTCTTTATGCATCAGCTTAGGGTCAAGATTAGATGCGATAGAAAATGCTTGAACAGCATTACATTCAACAAAAGGCGGGTGTATGCAGCGAGCCTGGTCGTACAAAAGGGTGAGATGTTGGAGTCATCCATCACTCGTCTTCTTGCGTATGGCGACGATGGTCCGGGTCCTTTGGGACCCAACCTCGGGTTAGTAGGATTTCTTGCACCCTTTTACCCCTTAGTTAGCAGTATGTCATTGGCCCTATCACCTAGTTGTTAGTCTCCAAGATCCTCCTCAACCCCCATTCTTTTTATTACCTTAACTTTCCTCCAGTCTCACCTTTTTTGAGGATCTTGAACCCACATTACTGTAAACCATGCTACCCTTTCCTCACCGCCTCTCACCTGCGTTTCTTTTATCCCATTAGTTTAGATCCACTCTCCCATTGAGATAGTTCAGCTTGTTTTCGGTCCATTCGGATACCGTAAAACAGTCGTCTCTCCACATCATAGACGTTGGGACGGGAGGGTAACCAAACGGGGTTTATCCTTGTTTTTACCAAATTATTTTGGCTTTTTTTCTCTATTTCTCCATTATGTTTCAATTGTATGTTTCTGTTTTCATTGTAAATAAATCATTCATTTCACCTTGTTTTAAGTAGGTTTTCATTGAGAGAATGATTGTATTTTGGTTATTGTTGCGCGCTTGTTGATGCATGGCTGTCGTTATTATATAGTGTTTCTGGGTCGGTGAATTTGGCAAGCTAGGGCTCCCCAGATAAAATAGTCCCCATCCCTCCCCTCTCCTTCAAAACTTTTGGGGCCTCATGCTCCCCTAAATTCTGTAATTCTTTTTTACATTTTTCGAGAAATAAATGGCATCGCCCGTTGGTACGATTCTTTAGAATCCGGATTCGTAAGCGAAGCTCTCAGTGGTTGCATCCACCTTACACCTATGTAGAAATGCGAAAAGGTACTTTTAAGGACCATCAGAGGTCTCCGTCCCTAGTGTTGGAGTATCTCTAACCGTTCTCATGAACCTGTCGAAGCAGGCGGCCTGGAGGCGAACATGAAGAGGATAATAAGACCATCCTGTCTTAACCATTTCGGTCAGTTCCTGCTCGCGCGGCACTAACGTACGGTAGTCTTAGCTAGGGTTTCCCCGTCCGTTCGCTCGGGTACGTAGTGCTAAGACACAGTAGTCTTAGCCACGACACTCGTTCGCTCGTTTCTCGGCTTCGCAATGCAAAATCACGACAGTCTTTGCCACGACTCTCATTCGATCGTTCCCCGGCTCCACAATGCTAAGACACGGTTGTTTTAGTCATACCACTCGTTCGTTCGTTCTTCGGCACCGCAACGCGAAGACGTAGTTATCTTTATCGCTAGTTCGTTTGTTCGTTCCTCGCCTTCATAGAGCTAAGACACGGCAGTCTTAGTCCACTCGTTCGATCCTGCGCGACCAAGCTATGAGCACCAACTGTAGACCAGCTCCAGCATTGTAGCATCTAGTCCACGAATGACTCACCGCTTGGACTAGCATCAACACTTGAGACCACATCGACCCCCCCCCCACTGGTTAAACCAAAGTACTGCACAACTGGGACGTCGATCATCCAGCTGTCTCTACCAACAACGACTATTCCACCAGCTGTCTCAACGATCAACGACGACCACCAGCGACTATTCCAACAGTGGTCTCTACTATTTCTATCGTCTATACGACCATAATTTTGTAAAATTCGCCAAAATAAATATTCATTTGTTATTACTGTTATCTCGCCTTTGTTCTCTTCATTGTCTTCCAGCTGTCAATTTATTCATACGTACAATAAAAAATAATTTCCGGGGTCGACGTTCTTATTGAGCACGCAACACACACACTCCATCATCATTTACGACAATTTGCAGAACCGACGTATCAGAACCAGTAATAATGTCAGAGTTTAAGAAAGAGGAATATACAAAGTCCATTCTCAAACACTAACTAACAGTGCAATCAAGGTTGTTAGTTTTCGCGTTTATCCAGGAAAATAGATCCAGGAAAATAGGTCTTACTACCTAAATAGTTTCAAGTTTTAATTTTTCTTTTTTCACTTTTTCTGATCATAATGGTTAACATTGCACCTGCTGAAAATTCCAACGGTTCCAATTCAAAAATATTTTCAAAGTCTTCAAAAGAGCAACAGATCTCTAGACTCCAACTCACATCAACTTATTTGACAGAAAACTTTCCCATGGCGAAAACGTTGGCATTTTGACCATCCTTTCCGAGTACCTGCTACGATCTTTCATTTATTGATTTTTTTTTTTTTTTCTGAGAAAACGGAAACTTTTCTCCATGACAACTGTCATATAAGCGAGTGGAATTTATCACATCAGGCTGAAAAAGAGATAAGGAGAGAAATATCAAATGATTCTGGTTAGACTTTTTCAGTCGTGTGTGTTAGAATGCCTTATTTATATCTAATCGTAAAATGATCGCTAAAATTCTCTTTACGTTTGTATATAGATGTATTTTAACCGCAACTCAGTAAAATGGCAGAGAGGTAGATTTTTGATTAAAGGTAGATTTTTGATTAAACGGAGATTTTTGATTAAACGTAGATTTTTGATTAACGGTAGATTTTTGATTAAACGTAGATTTTTGATTAAACGTAGATTTTTGATTAAAGGTAGATTTTTGATTAACGGTAGATTTTTGATTAAACGTAGATTTTTGATTAAACGTAGATTTTTGATGAAACGTAGATTTTTGATTAAACGTAGATTTTTGATTAAAGGTAGATTTTTGATTAAAGGTAGATTTTTGATTAAACGTAGATTTTTGATTAACGGTAGATTTTTGATTAAAGGTAGATTTTTGATTAAACGTAGATTTTTGATTAAACGTAGATTTTTGATTAAACGTAGATTTTTGATGAAACGTAGATTTTTGATTAAACGTAGATTTTTGATTAGAGGTAGATTTTTGATTAAACGTAGATTTTTGATTAAACGTAGATTTTTGATTAAAGGTAGATTTTTGATTAAAGGTAGATTTTTGATTAAACGTAGATTTTTGATTAAACGTAGATTTTTGATTAAACGTAGATTTTTGATTAAACGTAGATTTTTGATTAAAGGTAGATTTTTGATTAAACGTAGATTTTTGATTAAACGTAGATTTTTGATTAAAGGTAGATTTTTGATTAAACGTAGATTTTTGATTAAACGTAGATTTTTGATTAAAGGTATATTTTTGATTAACGGTAGATTTTTGATTAAAGGTAGATTTTTGATTAAACGTAGATTTTTGATTAAAGGTAGATTTTTGATTAAACGTAGATTTTTGATTAAACGTAGATTTTTGATTAAAGGTAGATTTTTGATTAAAGGTAGATTTTTGATTAAACGTAGATTTTTGATTAAACGTAGATTTTTGATTAAAGGTAGATTTTTGATTAACGGTAGATTTTTGATTAAACGTAGATTTTTGATTAAACGTAGATTTTTGATGAAACGTAGATTTTTGATTAAACGTAGATTTTTGATTAAAGGTAGATTTTTGATTAAAGGTAGATTTTTGATTAAACGTAGATTTTTGATTAACGGTAGATTTTTGATTAAAGGTAGATTTTTGATTAAACGTAGATTTTTGATTAAACGTAGATTTTTGATTAAACGTAGATTTTTGATTAACGGTAGATTTTTGATTAAACGTAGATTTTTGATTAAACGTAGATTTTTGATGAAACGTAGATTTTTGATTAAACGTAGATTTTTGATTAAAGGTAGATTTTTGATTAAAGGTAGATTTTTGATTAAACGTAGATTTTTGATTAACGGTAGATTTTTGATTAAAGGTAGATTTTTGATTAAACGTAGATTTTTGATTAAACGTAGATTTTTGATTAAACGTAGATTTTTGATTAAACGTAGATTTTTGATGAAACGTAGATTTTTGATTAAACGTAGATTTTTGATTAGAGGTAGATTTTTGATTAAACGTAGATTTTTGATTAAACGTAGATTTTTGATTAAAGGTAGATTTTTGATTAAAGGTAGATTTTTGATTAAACGTAGATTTTTGATTAAACGTAGATTTTTGATTAAACGTAGATTTTTGATTAAACGTAGATTTTTGATTAAAGGTAGATTTTTGATTAAACGTAGATTTTTGATTAAACGTAGATTTTTGATTAAACGTAGATTTTTGATTAAAGGTAGATTTTTGATTAAACGTAGATTTTTGATTAAACGTAGATTTTTGATTAAAGGTATATTTTTGATTAACGGTAGATTTTTGATTAAAGGTAGATTTTTGATTAAACGTAGATTTTTGATTAAAGGTAGATTTTTGATTAAACGTAGATTTTTGATTAACGATAGATTTTTGATTAAACGTAGATTTTTGATTAAACGTAGATTTTTGATTAAACGTAGATTTTTGATTAAATGTAGATTTTTGATTAAACGTAGATTTTTGATTAAAGGTAGATTTTTGATTAAACGTAGATTTTTGATTAGAGGTAGATTTTTGATTAAACGTAGATGTTTGATTAAACGTAGATTTTTGATTAGAGGTAGATTTTTGATTAAACGTAGATTTTTGATTAAACGTAGATTTTTGATTAAACGCAGATTTTTGATTAAACGTAGATTTTTGATTAAAGGTAGATTTTTGATTAAAGGTAGATTTTTGATTAAACGTAGATTTTTGATTAAACGTAGATTTTTGATTAAACGTAGATTTTTGATTAAACGTAGATTTTTGATTAAACGTAGATTTTTGATTAAACGTAGATTTTTGATTAAAGGTAGATTTTTGATTAAACGTAGATTTTTGATTAAACGTAGATTTTTGATTAAAGGTATATTTTTGATTAACGGTAGATTTTTGATTAAAGGTAGATTTTTGATTAAACGTAGATTTTTGATTAAAGGTAGATTTTTGATTAAACGTAGATTTTTGATTAACGATAGATTTTTGATTAAACGTAGATTTTTGATTAAACGTAGATTTTTGATTAAACGTAGATTTTTGATTAAAGGTAGATTTTTGATTAAACGTAGATTTTTGATTAGAGGTAGATTTTTGATTAAAAGTAGATGTTTGATTAAACGTAGATTTTTGATTAAACGTAGATTTTTGATTAAACGTAGATTTTTGATTAACGGTAGATTTTTGATTAAAGGTAGATTTTTGATTAAACGTAGATTTTTGATTAAACGTAGATTTTCATTAAAGGTAGATTTTTGATTAAACGTAGATTTTTGATTAAAGGTAGATTTTTGATTAAAGGTAGATTTTTGATTAAACGTAGATTTTTGATTAAAGGTAGATTTTTGATTAAACCTAGATTTTTGATTAAAGGTAGATTTTTGATTAAACGTAGATTTTTGATTAAAGGTAGATTTTTGATTAAACGGAGATTTTTGATTAAAGGTAGATTTTTGATTAAACGTAGATTTTGGATTAAACGTAGATTTTTGATTAAACGTAGATTTTTGATTAAACGTAGATTTTTGATTAAACGTAGATTTTTGATTAAACGTAGATTTTTGATTAAACGTAGATTTTTGATTAAAGGTAGATTTTTGATTAAATGTAGATTTTTGATTAAACGTAGATTTTTGATTAAACGTAGATTTTTGATTAAAGGTAGATTTTTGATTAACGGTATATTTTTGATTAAACGTAGATTTTTGATTAAAGGTAGATTTTTGATTAAACGTAGATTTTCATTAAAGGTAGATTTTTGATTAAACGTAGATTTTTGATTAAAGGTAGATTTTTGATTAAAGGTAGATTTTTGATTAAACGTAGATTTTTGATTAAAGGTAGATTTTTGATTAAACCTAGATTTTTGATTAAAGGTAGATTTTTGATTAAACGTAGATTTTTGATTAAACGTAGATTTTTGATTAAACGTAGATTTTTGATTAAACGTAGATTTTTGATTAAAGGTAGATTTTTGATTAAATGTAGATTTTTGATTAAACGTAGATTTTTGATTAAACGTAGATTTTTGATTAAAGGTAGATTTTTGATTAACGGTATATTTTTGATTAAACGTAGATTTTTGATTAAAGGTAGATTTTTGATTAAACGTAGATTTTCCTTAAAGGTAAATTTTTGATTAAACGTAGATTTTTGATTAAAGGTAGATTTTTGATTAAAGGTAGATTTTTGATTAAACGTAGATTTTTGATTAAAGGTAGATTTTTGATTAAACCTAGATTTTTGATTAAAGGTAGATTTTTGATTAAACGTAGATTTTTGATTAAAGGTAGATTTTTGATTAAACGTAGATTTTTGATTAAAGGTAGATTTTTGATTAAACGTAGATTTTGGATTAAACGTAGATTTTTGATTAAACGTAGATTTTTGATTAAACGTAGATTTTTGATTAAACGTAGATTTTTGATTAAAGGTAGATTTTTGATTAAACGTAGATTTTTGATTAAAGGTAGATTTTTGATTAAATGTAGATTTTTGATTAAACGTAGATTTTTGATTAAACGTAGATTTTTGATTAAAGGTAGATTTTTGATTAACGGTATATTTTTGATTAAACGTAGATTTTTGATTAAAGGTAGATTTTTGATTAAACGTAGATTTTTGATTAACGGTAGATTTTTGATTAAAGGTAGATTTTTGATTAAACGTAGATTTTTGATTAAACGTAGATTTTTGATTAAACGTAGATTTTTGATTAAACGTAGATTTTTGATTAAACGTAGATTTTTGATTAAACGTAGATTTTTGATTAACGGTAGATTTTTGATTAAAGGTAGATTTTTGATTAAACGTAGATTTTTGATTAAAGGTAGATTTTTGATTAAACGTAGATTTTTGATTAAAGGTAGATTTTTGATTAACGGTAGATTTTTGATTAAACGTAGATTTTTGATTAAAGGTAGATTTTTGATTAGAGGTAGATTTTTGATTAAACGTAGATTTTTGATTAAAGGTAGATTCTTGATTAAATGTAGATTTTTGATTAAACGTAGATTTTTGATTAAACGTAGATTTTTGATTAAATGTAGATTTTTGATTAAAGGTAGATTTTTGATTAAAAGTAGATTTTTGATTAAAGGTAGATTTTTGATTAACGGTAGATTTTTGATTAAACGTAGATTTTTGATTAAAGGTAGATTTTTGATTAAAGGTAGATTTTTGATTAAACGTAGATTTTTGATTAAAGGTAGATTTTTGATTAAAGGTAGATTTTTGATTAAAGGTAGATTTTTGATTAAAGGTAGATTTTTGATTAAACGTAGATTTTTGATTAAAGGTAGATTTTTGATTAACGGTAGATTTTTGATTAAACGTAGATTTTTGATTAAAGGTAGATTTTTGATTAGAGGTAGATTTTTAATTAAAGGTAGATTTTTGATTAAACGTAGATTTTTGATTAAACGTAGATTTTTGATTAGAGGTAGATTTTTGATTAAACGTAGATTTTTGATTAAACGTAGATTTTTGATTAAAGGTAGATTTTTGATTAAACGTAGATTTTTGATTAAAGGTAGATTTTTGATTAAACGTAGATTTTTGATTAAACGTAGATTTTTGATTAAAGGTAGATTTTTGATTAAACGTAGATTTTTGATTAAACGTAGATTTTTGATTAAACGTAGATTTTTGATTAAAGGTAGATTTTTGATTAAACGTAGATTTTTGATTAGAGGTAGATTTTTGATTAAACGTAGATTTTTGATTAAACGTAGATTTTTGATTAAAAGTAGATTTTTGATTAAAGGTAGATTTTTGATTAAACGTAGATTTTTGATTAAACGTAGATTTTTGATTAAACGTAGATTTTTGATTAAAGGTAGATTTTTGATTAAACGTAGATTTTTGATTAAACGTAGATTTTTGATTAAACGTAGATTTTTGATTAAACGTAGATTTTTAATTAAAGGTATATTTTTGATTAAACGTAGATTTTTGATTAAACGTAGATTTTTGATTAAAGGTAGATTTTTGATTAAAGGTAGATTTTTGATTAAACGTAGATTTTTGATTAGAGGTAGATTTTTGATTAAACGTAGATTTTTGATTAAACGTAGATTTTTGATTAAAGGTAGATTTTTGATTAAACGTAGATTTTTGATTAAACGTAGATTTTTGATTAAAGGTAGATTTTTGATTAAACGTAGATTTTTGATTAAACGTAGATTTTTGATTAAACGTAGATTTTTGATTAAACGTAGATTTTTGATTAAACGCAGATTTTTGATTAAACGTAGATTTTTGATTAAAGGTAGATTTTTGATTAAACGTAGATTTTTGATTAAACTGAGATTTTTGATTAAACGTAGATTTTTGATTCAACGTAGATTTTTGATTAAACGTAGATTTTTGATTAAACGTAGATTTTTGATTAAAGGTAGATTTTTGATTAAACGTAGATTTTTGATTAAACATAGATTTTTGATTAAAGGTAGATTTTTGATTAAAGGTAGATTTTTGATTAAACATAGGTTTTTGATTAGAGGTAGATTTTTGATTAAACGTAGATTTTTGATTAAACGTAGATTTTTGATTAAAGGTAGATTTTTGATTAAACGTAGATTTTTGATTAAACGTAGATTTTTGATTAAACGTAGATTTTTGATTAAATGTAGATTTTTGATTAAAGGTAGATTTTTGATTAAAAGTAAATTTTTGATTGAAGGTAGATTTTTGATTAACGGTAGATTTTTGATTAAACGTAGATTTTTGATTAAAGGTAGATTTTTGATTAATGGTAGATTTTTGATTAAACGTAGATTTTTGATTAAAGGTAGATTTTTGATTAAACGTAGATTTTTGATTAAAGGTAGATTTTTGATTAAAGGTAGATTTTTGATTAAACGTAGATTTTTGATTAAAGGTAGATTTTTGATTAACGGTAGATTTTTGATTAAACGTAGATTTTTGATTAAAGGTAGATTTTTGATTAAACGTAGATTTTTGATTAAACGTAGATTTTTGATTAAAGGTAGATTTTTGATTAAACGTAGATTTTTGATTAAACGTAGATTTTTGATTAACGGTAGATTTTTGATTAAACGTAGATTTTTGATTAAAGGTAGATTTTTGATTAGAGGTAGATTTTTAATTAAAGGTAGATTTTTGATTAAAGGTAGATTTTTGATTAAAGGTAGATTTTTGATTAAACGTAGATTTTTGATTAAAGGTAGATTTTTGATTAACGGTAGATTTTTGATTAAACGTAGATTTTTGATTAAAGGTAGATTTTTGATTAAACGTAGATTTTTGATTAAACGTAGATTTTTGATTAAAGGTAGATTTTTGATTAAACGTAGATTTTTGATTAAACGTAGATTTTTGATTAACGGTAGATTTTTGATTAAACGTAGATTTTTGATTAAAGGTAGATTTTTGATTAGAGGTAGATTTTTAATTAAAGGTAGATTTTTGATTAAAGGTAGATTTTTGATTAAAGGTAGATTTTTGATTAAACGTAGATTTTTGATTAAACGTAGATTTTTGATTAAACGTAGATTTTTGATTAAACGTAGATTTTTGATTAAACGCAGATTTTTGATTAAACGTAGATTTTTGATTAAACGTAGATTTTTGATTAAACGTAGATTTTTGATTAAACTGAGATTTTTGATTAAACGTAGATTTTTGATTCAACGTAGATTTTTGATTAAACGTAGATTTTTGATTAAAGGTAGATTTTTGATTAAACGTAGATTTTTGATTAAACATAGATTTTTGATTAAAGGTAGATTTTTGATTAGAGGTAGATTTTTGATTAAACGTAGATTTTTGATTAAAGGTAGATTTTTGATTAAAGGTAGATTTTTGATTAAACGTAGATTTTTGATTAGAGGTAGATTTTTGATTAAACGTAGATTTTTGATTAAACGTAGATTTTTGATTAGAGGTAGATTTTTCATTAAACGTAGATTTTTGATCAAACGTAGATTTTTGATTAAACGTAGATTTTTGATTAAAGGTAGATTTTTGATTAAAGGTAGATTTTTGATTAAACGTAGATTTTTGATTAAAGGTAGATTTTTGATTAAACGTAGATTTTTGATTAAACGTAGATTTTTGATTAGAGGTAGATTTTTCATTAAACGTAGATTTTTGATCAAACGTAGATTTTTGATTAAACGTAGATTTTTGATTAAACGTAGATTTTTGATTAAAGGTAGATTTTTGATTAAACGTAGATTTTTGATTAGAGGTAGATTTTTGATTAAACGTAGATTTTTGATTAAACGTAGATTTTTGATTAAACGTAGATTTTTGATTAACGGTAGATTTTTGATTAAACGTAGATTTTTGATTAAAGGTAGATTTTTGATTAAACGTAGATTTTTGATTAAACGTAGATTTTTGATTAAAGGTAGATTTTTGATTAACGGTAGATTTTTGATTAAACGTATATTTTGGATTAAACGTAGATTTTTGATTAAACGTAGATTTTTGATTAGAGGTAGATTTTTGATTAAACGTAGATTTTTGATTAAAGGTAGATTTTTGATTAAAGGTAGATTTTTGATTAAACGTAGATTTTTGATTAAAGGTAGATTTTTGATTAAACGTAGATTTTTGATTAGAGGTAGATTTTTGATTAAAGGTAGATTTTTGATTAAACGTAGATTTTTGATTAAAGGTAGATTTTTGATTAAAGGTAGATTTTTGATTAAACGTAGATTTTTGATTAGAGGTAGATTTTTGATTAAACGTAGATTTTTGATTAGAGGTATATTTTTGATTAAAGGTAGATTTTTGATTAAAGGTAGATTTTTGATTAAAGGTAGATTTTTGATTAAACGTAGATTTTTGATTAAACGTAGATTTTTGATTAAACGTAGATTTTTGATTAAAGGTAGATTTTTGATTAAAGGTAGATTTTTGATTAAACGTAGATTTTTGATTAGAGGTAGATTTTTGATTAAATTTTTGATTAACGGTATATTTTGGATTAAACGTAGATTTTTGATTAAACGTAGATTTTTGATTAAACGTAGATTTTTGATTAAACGTAGATTTTTGATTAAAGGTAGATTTTTGATTAGAGGTAGATTTTTAATTAAAGGTAGATTTTTGATTAAAGGTAGATTTTTGATTAAAGGTAGATTTTTGATTAAACGTAGATTTTTGATTAAACGTAGATTTTTGATTAAACGTAGATTTTTGATTAGTGGTAGATTTTTGATTAAACGTAGATTTTTGATTAAACGTAGATTTTTGATTAAACGTAGATTTTTGATTAACGGTAGATTTTTGATTAAACGTAGATTTTTGATTAAAGGTAGATTTTTGATTAAACGTAGATTTTTGATTAAACGTAGATTTTTGATTAAACGTAGATTTTTGATTAAACGTAGATTTTTGATTAGAGGTAGATTTTTGATTAAACGTAGATTTTTGATTAAAGGTAGATTTTTGATTAAAGGTAGATTTTTGATTAAACGTAGATTTTTGATTAAAGGTAGATTTTTGATTAAACGTAGATTTTTGATTAGAGGTAGATTCTTGATTAAAGGTAGATTTTTGATTAAACGTAGATTTTTGATTAAAGGTAGATTTTTGATTAAAGGTAGATTTTTGATTAAACGTAGATTTTTGATTAGAGGTAGATTTTTGATTAAACGTAGATTTTTGATTAGAGGTATATTTTTGATTAAAGGTAGATTTTTGATTAAAGGTAGATTTTTGATTAAAGGTAGATTTTTGATTAAACGTAGATTTTTGATTAAACGTAGATTTTTGATTAAACGTAGATTTTTGATTAAAGGTAGATTTTTGATTAAAGGTAGATTTTTGATTAAACGTAGATTTTTGATTAGAGGTAGATTTTTGATTAAATTTTTGATTAACGGTATATTTTTGATTAAACGTAGATTTTTGATTAAACGTAGATTTTTGATTAAACGTAGATTTTTGATTAACGGTAGATTTTTGATTAAACGTAGATTTTTGATTAAACGTAGATTTTGATTAAAGGTAGATTTTTGATTAAACGTAGATTTTTGATTAAACGTAGATTTTTGATTAAAGGTAGATTTTTGATTAACGGTAGATTTTTGATTAAACGTAGATTTTTGATTAAACGTAGATTTTTGATTAAACGTAGATTTTTGATTAACGGTAGATTTTTGATTAAACGTAGATTTTTGATTAAAGGTAGATTTTTGATTAACGGTAGATTTTTGATTAAACGTAGATTTTTGATTAAAGGTAGATTTTTGATTAACGGTAGATTTTTGATTAAACGTAGATTTTTGATTAGAGGTAGATTTTTGATTAAAGGTAGATTTTTGATTAAACGTAGATTTTTGATTAAAGGTAGATTTTTGATTAAAGGTAGATTTTTGATTAAACGTAGATTTTTGATTAAAGGTAGATTTTTGATTAACGGTATATTTTTGATTAAACGTAGATTTTTGATTAACGGTAGATTTTTGATTAAACGTAGATTTTTGATTAAACGTAGATTTTTGATTAAAGGTACTATTTACCAACCCCTCCGCTCGGGCAGGATATGACACAAGGTCAATTTTTAAGCGGAGTTTAACAGGTTTGAATTCAGAGTTTTCCTTCTCCTAGACTAGTTGCCTCACCAAGGCTGAAGAACCTAGTCCGTCCTACTATTTATCCATAGCTGGAGGGAGAATAAGGGGGTTCATACCTTTCCCAAGGGTATTTGCCCGAAAGTGAACGTAATAGCGCGACTGGAGTACGAACTCGCGTACTACGATTCCGCAGTTCATCGCTTTAACCATTACACCACGAGGATTTTTGATTAAAGGTAGATTTTTGATTAAACGTAGATTTTTGATTAGAGGTAGATTTTTGATTAAAGGTAGATGTTTTTTATTAGACTTAAATTGCTCTTAGAGAATAAGGCAATTTTCAATTCAATTGACAACTGAATGATAATTTTACGAGTTTTTTTTTTTTTTTTTTTTTTTGTAGTGAACATCATTTTCTAATCATCTAAAATCTCGATATATTGGGGATAACTATAAAATGTTTACTAGAATTTTTCACTTTTTTCTAAATAGAAGTGCCAATATTATCCAGTTACAACGGAAACCCAATGATTTCACGATCGTCTGCTTCATAATAAGAATCAGGTTTGTTATTTATGCTTGTTCTGAGATATATGGATTTTAGTTGAATAGTACACTGACTTGAGTAGATCTATTTTTGGCTATTTAAGCAAATCTGAAGACACAGAAAACTTCTGGGGAAAGTACATTATGATTGGTCAAAAAATATACTCAAGTAGTTTCCTATTGGTTGATCCAATTTGGATTTGAAATTGAATTTATAATTGCTACGAGAAAAGATAGTAGTTAGCGTCTAAGATCCACTTCCAAGGTTTATAAGCTTATGTTAGCGTTATTTATTTATTTGTGTGTGTGTGTGTGTGTGTGTGTGTGTGTGTGTGTGTGTGTGTGTGTGTGTGTGTGTGTGTGTGTGTGTGTGTGCACGCGCGCATTAGCGTATGTTTTTGCTTTTGCAATGATTATTCTAGTTGATACATCTTTAAAAAAAGTGACAAGTCATATACGTTAAAGTGTAAATGGACAATGAAGTACATTATCAGTTTACAGTACCATATCAATAATGGACAAGTTAACACTGATAATGATGATAGTTAGGTATGTTAACACTATTCTCTGATCGATTAAAAATAGATTCATGAGTGATTATTTATTTTCACGTAAATTTAAATATGATGTTCTAATCAAAAAGGAAATGTACAAGTAGTTTTATATATTTTGACAACATATAATTTATTTAACAATAAAAAGTAATAAATGAATATTGATATTTCTTTCAAATGTGGATCAGTTTTTAAGTAAAAGAATTGTCGGAATTTCTGGCTTTCATGGTTGCAATTTTGTTGAAAGATCTTTCCTGTTCTTCTGTAAGATAATATCGACCCAAATCATACAATTTCCAGACTCGTGAGATAAAAAACAAATCCGAGTAATAAAAGGTTATTGAACTTGTTCAAAAAAGAGATTCATTGTGTTCCTTTTCTGACTTTCCCAGAAGAAGCGAGCGTCCCAGATATAGGTAAGGAATTCTCATAATTACTTGTGGTTATTTTGCCAAGCGTCTAAGTTGGAGTCAACAACTGTTTAACGGTTTTTAATGACCCCCCACCCCTCTCTAAACGCATCTCCTACAATAATGCATTTTATTTTCTGTTATAGATATTTAAATATTGATATAAAAATTGTGCATAAACAATTGAAGATTTCTTTTCCACACAAAATTACATCTGAAATCATCTTTTTTTAATAAAATCAGATCACGGAGCAATCTATGAACCAAATTATATTACTGCAAAATGCAGTTATATTTTTCCAACACCAGTTAATATTTCCATACTTTCTTCTTGTTAGACAATAAAGGATATCATAGAAATTTTACTATTTCTTAAGAAAAGGTATTTACTGAATAGTTCTGAAGAAGAAAAAAATGTTCAAATTTCATATTTTTATCTAACATCATTAAACCTCCCTAAACATCAATTATATTTGTTTAAATCAGCTGAACTCTATAAAGAAAATCTTTTTCTTGTCTCTCACTCTCATATAATGTGATGTACGTCGAATGAATAATCAAAGATTGAGATTGCGTAGAGGCTAAAGTGTGTTAGATTGTGACATCACAGTTATTTCGAACTACGTTCTATTTTAGACTTATTCCCTGGGGAAATAAATCAACCCTCTTATCCACCCCCCAGCTTTAGGTTAAATAGAATCATTATTGTTCTTCTACAGGGATAACTTTGACATTAAATAACCCACGAAGGATGATATGCCATTAAAACAAAGAAACCAAACCCAAAAACCAATTAGAATATTGTAAAATAAATCAGAGAAATGAAAATAAATGAATTCACTTCCAATTTTCTTTTTATTCCGAACGAATATCATCTAAAATTAATTCTGTGTTGGTTCTTTGCCAATTGATTGATATAGTTCTGTTTAAATGCGTAAAACTTCAGAAGAATCTTCAGACTGCGCCACTTTTTCAAACAACTATGATATATGCATTATGAAATACAAGATTCTATCTCGAGATTATCATAAATTTAAACTAAATGGTCGAAAAATGAATCCTAGTTTAGTTTGAAGGTTTCGTTTTCTAAACTAGTGCATAAAAAGTTTTTTAAAAATCTATTGATCTCTGTTTTAATGTTGTAATCAAAGACATTCCAGAATATACAAAGAAATATGAAATCTACACTTTATTTCGATTTATAGATTTGATTATAATTTTATACGATTTATTAGTTACTAAATACATTTACACATTTTTCTTGTACACGAGAAAATATATTCTCGTATTTCTATTAATTTAATGAATTTTCATTAATTTTTACCCGTGATTATTTTCTAAATACACTTTTTTAGACATCGTATTTATACATAATTAGTTATTACCTATGAAAATTCCACAGTTATATTTGAATTTCAATTAGATATTTTTTAGGAAACTAAATAACATATTTACATATACTTGCCGTTCGAGTTCTTTAATTACCACTTTTTTTTTGTTTTGTTAACACGATGTTTGTTGCTTCGAGTAACACCTAACGTTTCATGTTGCCATAATAACAAATAAATTGTTCAATTTACCCATCTCTTTGCAATGGAAAAGACAAGCTGACACACACACACACACACACACACACACACACACACACACACACACACACACACTCACTCACACACACACACATACATTACCATCAACACCACCACCGCTACGCCCACACATCACCGAATTCAAACCCTGTACAAGGCTGTTCGCATTTCTGATAGCGTCAATATCTTTGGGAAATTTAAGAATCCAATTATTTTCCCTCCATCTGTGGGTAAATTGTTGAGTAGAATCGGCTCTTTAATCTTTGTGTGGCAACTAATCTAGGAGAAGGAAAACTCTAAATTCAAACCTGTTGCACTCCACTTAAAAATTGACCCTGTGTCACATTCTGCTCGTGAGGAGGGGTTGGTTATATATATATATATATATATATATATATATATATATATATATATATATATATATATATATATATATATATATATCATATTTACCAACCCCTCCGCTCGGGCAGGATATAAGACAAGGTCAATTTTTAAGCGGAGTTTAACAGGTTTAAATTCAGAGTTTTCCTTCTCCTAGACTAGTTGCCTCACCAAGGCTGAAGAACACAGTCTGCCCTACTATTTACCCATATATATATATATATGACCAAAACACATGGTATTGAACACCGAACAAAGTTCATTAACAGTAATGAAATAAAGTAAAAGAAGATTTATATGCAGCAACTTATAAGACAATAATTATCCTTCGTGCGTTGTTTCAAAAGCAACTGGAGATTGAATCTTTTACATTTACGGCTAGAAGTCGTGTGACAAAACAAATCGAAAGGTCCTGAAGGATATTGTTATATCATTATAAGCTTTCAATAGGGTAACAATTTTCTATAATTTAACTAATGTTAGTCTTTTACGAGAGAAGAGTTTGACAAAATATTGTATTTACAACATATAGAGCAAATGAGAAAAAGAGAAATTAATTCAAAGGAAAGATGGAAAGATCTAAAATGCTAAATCAAATCGAGAGAGAGAAAGATATATATCAACTTTTTTTGTGATGATGACGAAATAATAAACAGAAAATACCGTTGAAGAAAACTGAAAAAAACGTTGGTGTACATCAACCTGTCAGTTACTTGTATGTTAAACCACAGTGGATTTCAACGCAATGTACTGATTCCACTCTTGTGGCCTTCTACGCGGCTAAGTTAAACATAGGAAATAATTATAAACAACTTATAATTGAAAAAATTCTAAAATGATCCATTTGCATCAAATTTTAAGAAGACGAACATCTGATAAAAAATCAAATTTATTTTTTAATATTAATTAGAAAAACATACAATGTTCTGCTCGATTAAATGTGTTTGTTGTCGTCCCAAAAGAACCGATCGATGACATCGTAATTTGGAATTTGAACTAATATTAACGTTATGACAAAATGAATCATGAAATTTGCCAACAAGAATAAATATGAAAGAATTTTCCCCAAACAAATAATTTTGATGTTATCAAAATTGGCTGACGCTAATATTGTTATCAAAATACAATTAGCTTCATAAAACATCAGTGGATATTGATATATATTGCTAAAACCAATTGAACACCCGTATTTTTCGTAAGACGACTAGGTGTATAAGAAAACCTCCAAAATTTCTTGTTAAAATTTAAATTTTAGGTTATACTCATTGTATAAGACTACCCCCTCTAAGGCAATCACTCAACAAGGTTAAGTACAAACTACACATATAATGGTCTTTCTACTCGAAACTTACTTTGTATTTCCTTCTTTTTACTGGTGAAGCAATGGTGTAGTCTAGTGATAGATGAATTCTTATACACGTACAGTAATGTTACCCTGGAGAATGCTGGTAACAAAATGAGAGCTTAGAACTCCCGATCCCATAGTTAGCAGCTGTTTGTTTACATCCATGTTATTTTTGCAAATGGTGTTGTACGTAATAACTTCCAAAAGATAGTCATATGACGATAGATATGAAAAGTTGTTCATCTAACAACCAAGTTGAGAACAATAGTGGGAAAATTAGAGTAACTGGCTTTTTGGGAAAGTTTATAAACAATTCATTTTTCAGTTGCATTTCCTATTATCTTCAGATTTTCTTTCTTTTCTTGAGGCTTTGATTTTTTGAGGATTTTCATGTCTCCTACTCATTTTATTTAGTTTGTGCCGCCATTTATCTGCTTTTTCTTTTTTTAGCTCCTTTCTTTATATTGTTTGTCATTTGTAGACCATTAGTCCTTTTTTTTTAAAACTGAGTTGTTTTGCTTGCTGTGTTTTGCAAGTTGTCTTTTTTATACAGTGAGATAATGTTCATTTTCTTAATTAAATTCCAGCCGTTAATGTTTATCTAAATGATTTTTTTATCTTTTATTTTTGGGAAATCATCAAATTTTTACTTTTTTTTTCTCTTCTTTTTATATAAATCTTTAAATGTTCGCATCAGTCATGTTTTTCAATTTTTATTATTCATTTGCTAAGGGGGGGTTTGTTCTATTCATTTATTTTCTCTGTTCATGACCAAACGACAAATTACATTACCATATCTACGCTTCTATCTATTTTTATTGCTTAGATAAAAGATTTTGATTTTTTATTTATTTACAAGTCGTTTGAGATATTCATTTGCATTTAATGGTTGGTCGTTTTCTTTAGACCTTGTGAAAGATTTTATTCCTCGACCTCCTGAGAGTTACAATCTAATTTTTTCTTTAAAGAGCTCATAAAGGATTTCTAGAAAAGTTAGCAATAAATGTAAGAAAGTAAATCCTAAAAACAAAAACAAAAAAAACAACAAAAAAACCCCAAGATTAGATTTATTCATTATGGTGTTAAGAAAACTGAAATACCACCCCATGAAAAGAAAGACCGACAAAAAATATAGTTTGATAACAAAAACTAAAAAAAAAACTTAAAAAAAAAACTAAAAAAAACAAACACGCGATACTAACTCTGGCAATTGCATTTTCTAAAACAGAATTCCAATATGGCTGCCGACGTGAAAGAAAGATAAGTTTAATCCTGAGAGAAATCACACGTGTGTCAATTCTAATGATTACTGTAGAGGCATAGTAACAAAAATATAAAGAAAACTAGTGTTGTCGTAACTGAGTCTTAACTCTGATATGACTGTAATAAAAGATTTGTCATCTTAATAATAACTGTACAAAAAGTGGGGGGGTAAGAAAAGTACTCTTTGTTTGAGCCAAGATATTTATCCTGGTAGTTCACGGCTGAGTAAAATTAAGAAACTAATGCTTAAAAGATAAACATTTAAACATAGTATAATTAGGTCGTTACTTTTGTAATAGAATTGGAACTTTAACTTTTTGGGTTTTTTTTAGGTGTGGTACTTTAGACTATGTTGGTCATAGTCATTAAATTTCCTGTTGTTTTACAACCAGTTCTCTGTCATCAGGAAAAGAATACGCACGAGATAAGTAAACTTTTGAATTAACATAATTGATTGATCTCTCGTATATTCTCAATCCACAATGGACTGCAACAACGAAAATTTGATTATGTTTGGGGATTTTCGAAGATTAGTCGGATATATATATATATATATATATATATATATATATATATATATATATATACACACATATATATATATATATATATATATATATATATACACATATATATACATATATATATATATATATATATATACACACACACACACACACACACACACATATATATATATATATATATATATATATATATATATATATGTATATGAAAAAAGTTTCATCGAACTTTTCTTGGTTTTTAAGTTCTTTGTATAAAATCTTAAATAGATATCAATTCTTGCGATTGCTTTATATACTTTATATAGTAAATATACTTTACATAATTTATATACTTTATATGTTATATACTTAATATATTTTATATACTCCTGCAATTGCTTGTATAAAGGAATACGTGTTCCAGATTCATTCAACAGGTAGAAACCGCCGGAATATTTTAAGTGGGTTCATGTCTCTGTGTATATGTTTAATACAAGTAGTTACATGTCTTTGTGTATACGTTAAATATAACCTATTTTGTTCCCTTAGCTGCATCAACCAGTTCATACATAGTACACAAGCTCTTGATAATATCTCTCACTCTCTCTCTCTCTCTCTCTCTCTCTCTCTCTCTCTCTCTGCGAGAAAGTTTTATCACAAAATAAACCTTAAATTACCGATAGACCTTTGTGCTTATTTACTAGTGGAAATAAGTAATGGTTCATAATGAGTTTTAACTGTGATTTCTCATTGTTTTCTTGGCCCTAAAGACAAAACGACACAACTGAAATTTGTGATTCGACGCAATTTACGAAGGATATTGGGATCTCCCCAATATGAAAATTGTCACTGATAAAAATAAATAAATAAATAAAAATATATAGAAAGAATGGATAGGAAACTCAACTTGAGTCGAAAAACAAAAAAGACATTTATTTCCAATAAAAAAATGAAATACAATTTAAACAGATCAAATCGTTGCCCAAAATATTACTTTGTGCGCTGAGAAAAGGTTTTTAAAAAGGTAAGTTATACAAGAAAAAATATTTCTCGGACAGGTAGCAATAAACATACAAAAAAAAAGACTTAGAGGAAGTCAAGTATCAGTTTTGGGCTGTGCTAAAGTTTTTGATGCTTTAAAAAGATTTAAATGAGGATTCTTTGAATGGTTGAAGAATTGTTCTATATGAAGTCTATTAAGAGCTGTCGGAAGTTTTTTGAAATGATGAAATCGATCAAAGTATGTAAAAAATTGAGTCAAAACTTTAGCAGCGGACAAATCCAATTGGAGTGAAGTGACAAGAAAAGAAAGTATATATTTTCTTTGTTCGAAGGGTTTTTTGGTTTTGTTTAGAAAAAATTGTATTTCTCTTATTCAAAAATCGTATAAATGGAAGTTGGATTTTGAGAGATCGTCCAAATTCTCTTTGAAATTTCCTAAATGTGGTCAGTTTTTAGAGAAAATTTCTTTTTAAAAATTGCATTCATTTTCTCATTGAATAGTGTCTTTTTTAATGTCTGTCCGCCTTTGGAGCATCCTAGTTTATGACTGTCTGTTTCTCTCCCTGGCTCCGACCGAGACCGGTCTCGCTTCGACCGAGACCTTTTCATTTTTTCGGATCAAGTGGACTTTCAAGAATTCAGTTGATAAAACAACAAATGTGAAGTGCTCCTTCATTGCCATTACTCCCAGACCCGGAGTGGCAGTAACTGTTAGAGTCCTATCTATGGGTCAAATGGAAATATCTAATCGTTTTCTCTACTTGAAACAATTTAACTGTGTGTAAACAAATCAGCTCTAGCTCGGTTAAAAATTGTTACCCACAAACTATTTGTTTACAGATCATATATTTAATATATGTAAACAAGATTTGGCATTAAATAACCTATAAGGGTTCATATGTCGTAAAATAAAACCAACCAACCAACCAACAGCAGAAATTATGAATATCTGTCTTCCATTTTCTACAATAGTCTGATCAGAAATATGCAAGAGACGCCAGCCTAATCCATCATTAAAACTCACCGAAATTTTCGTTTTCCGACTGCTTTACTTTTAAATTGCAAAGATATTAACATTTTTGATGCTTTGTCACCATATATAAGACACTAATGGTATGTTTTCCGCCCCCTCGGTCTGAGAACTTTGCCGTCCGTGACTTGTGAAATGCCTAGAAAATAATCTATTGAGTCTGTAGGTCATCAAATCAATTTTACTATTTAGTTCCTTTGTAACATCGTGAGAGTCTCTCGTAGAAAAAAGTTTGTCACTTAATCGGAATGACAGAGAAGAAAGAAAATACTCACATTTATTTCTAGTTGTTACATTTTTCCTTGGACTTATCTTAAAAAAGATTATGTGGTGTGGTTTTGTTTCGTCAGTGGAGAAAACGAGGCACTATTTCATTTATAAGCCAATGTTCCCACGATTTAGGGGAGGTTCACTTAAATCCCAAACTATCCAACTGCTTTACTTGTCTAAATCCCAGTTGACTTTTCAAATCTCTCAGATCCCATGTGAATGCAGGTAGCCAATTAACGAGCCACTATTTGATTTCAATTCTTGCGTACAGGTTTGTTTTTAGCAGCGATGAACATTGACTTGTCATCTGTAATTTACGCCTCCGCAAATGCCCGCCTCATCTACTTCTCACTTTAACATCGTTCGCCAACTCCGAACATTACTTTCGAGTCTAGAATCTCTCTCGAGTCGGGTACACTCGCGATGTTTGCAGAAATGGCTGGTGTCAAATCTGCCATCTTGTCTGAGGCCTCGGCAAGTTTCTTTTAAAGAAGAGCCTCCTTTAAAGGAGGCTAAAATCAGTTGCCAGGTAACAGAGGAAGCAACTTGTAAAAACAACAACTGAAGCAACCCTATATAAGGATAGGAAGATGAACGAAATTACATAAAACAGATAATTGAGTAATGAAGAATGTGAACTTGTATTTATAAAAAAACGCAAATTAAAAGGGTCAGTTTTAGACGCTAAAATCAACAGCCGAAGAGAAGAGGGGAAAGAGACAAATCAACATAATTACCCAATAAAAACATTGCAGAGTCATCATCTTTACCATACATCTCGTAACCCCAAGGGTAGTGGTTGTAGAAGCATCACCGGTGACTCTAACAATCATCTGCTATCTATCTCAGTCGTGAGCTGCACTCGGCAATTCGGCTTGTTCAGTCCTAGATGTTAAATTCCTATCTGTTCTTCCGTCTGTCTCTTCCTTTTCCCCCCAGCACAGTGACTTGCATGGTGGGTTTTTTCAGGTCTGGTGATATTGTTACATATCTCATCAGTTCTATTTTCTTCACAATGGTAAGGAAGCTTTCCTGTGATCTAAAAGCTGCAGTTATCCTTTTTCTGACTTTCTCATTTGTAATGTAGTCAGAGTATGAGATATTCAAGATTTTACTGTATCATTCCATCACAAGGGCTTCAATGCGTCTCTGAAGGTCAGCAGTGACGGTCTAGGATAAACAAGCGTACAGAAAGATTGAAGTAACGATTGTGCGTATAAGTTTGATATAAAACAAAAGAAGTTAACAAATCAAGTTTGGAAGTGTGCTATACACTCTTCACTTAAGTAAGACAAAAGAAGTTAACAAATCAAGTTTGGAAGTGTGCTATACATTATTCACTTAAATAAAAGAAAAGAAGTTAACAAATCAAGTTTGGAAACTTTTTTTGTTTTACTTAAGTGAATATTGTATAGCACACTTCCAAACTTGATTTGTTAACTTCTTTTCTTTTACTTAAGTGAATATTGTATAGCACACTTCCAAAATTGATTTGTTAACTTCTTTTCTTTATTCTATTCAATAAAATGATATTGTTATTAATCTTGTTGACCCAAACACGGCAGTTAGGAGTCCTTACCGGGACATTGGCCCAGCGGTTAGAGTGTTCCCCAATGGCCCGGGAGACCTGTGTTCAATCCCAGGTCGAGTCATACCAAAGACTTTAAAAATGGTACTTGATACCACCTTGCTTAACACTCAGCATTATAAGGTACGGTTCAAGGGTAAAGTGGAGCAATCCTGGGAATGGAGTAGCGCCCTCCCCTACACCTTGGTGTAGTAGCTATCGAAAAGGGAGCCTTCGGGCCACCCTCGACTATGGTCGCTAACTTTACTTTACTTACTATAACCCACCTAGTGGCTTTAAAATGTGGTTCATCTAGGGAGTTGGTGATATCTGTAATATTAAATAGCGTCGGTAAACCACAGCCAACGTGTGTGCCCTGCTTTAACTGGTGGACTTGGCGGGAACGAACAGCACTCTGCAAGCCTGCAGGGCACATGGCGGCGTAACACTGCCCTGAAGCAAACCTGTTCTTTGACGATAATGGCTTCCGTTTGTGATTTCAGTCTGTTCAACAGAATCTTCGGTGTGATTTTGCTAGGGTAACAGATGGGACTTATGGTGCGATAATTTTAATTCGTTTCGAAATTTTTCTTTTTTTTAGCAGAGAGATTTCCAAGGACTGTGTCAAAAGAGTCGGCCACCCTTCCAACTGCCAGATATTGTTGCAGATTTTTGTATGTATGTCGATCATATTTTTTCTGCCAGTCTGGACTCGTTTTGTTGATATGTTGTCTACTTAAGTAGGCTTCCCTTTCTTCGAGGACGTGATAGTGGTTTCTAATTCCTCCAACAGAATCTAATGGTTATCGTCAGTGAGGGTGGTGGGAGGAGGGCAGTCTTCTACTCCTTGGGTCACCTCCAGTGGTGTGATTGTGCATTTCTGAGCTGTTACTCGGTCAATAATTTGAAGATGTCTTGTTCTTCCATAAGGCATTTCAATGCTTTCTCTTGGATGGTGATGACTTGTCCTTTTCTTGTGGTTGTCAGGTCTTTGAAGAAAATTTGAATATTGGCGCCGAAAGTAGAATCAGCCTTAAAGAGAAGAAAAAGAACCAAGAGAAAATTTTCTTTTAGCGGCAAGAAAAAATATCACCCAGATAAATTATTTTTTAATCATAACACAATCAGTTACATGTGATAAACTTGACTTAAAAAGTGTTTTATTTTGTCCACGTGTAAATCCTTTTATGTCATAATTCAATTAAAAAATTCAATTAATCAAAAAAAAAAAAAAAAAAAGAAAAAGAATAAACAATTCAGAAAAAGAAATGAAAAATAAGGTCCTTTGAAACTTGTAATATCATCTCAAGTTGTTTTAAAACTTGTTCGTCTGATTGTAACTGACTTTAGCTTATCAGAATAATTTGATATCTTTTTGTCGTAAATTAACACTTATTATTTCACTTAAGTGAATAATAGATAGTACGCTTCCAGACTTGATTTGTTAACTTCTTTTGTTTTACTTAAGTGAATATTGTATAGCACACTTCCAAACTTCATTTGTTAACTTCTTTTCTTTTACTTAAGTGAATAGTGTATAGCACGCTTCCAAACTTGATTTGTTAACTTCTTTTCTTTTACTTAAGTAAATAGTGTATAGCACACTTCCAAACTTCATTTGTTAACTTCTTTTGTTTTACTTAAGTGGATAATGTATAGCACACTTCCAAACTTCATTTGTTAACTTCTTTTCTTTTACTTAAGTGAATAGTGTATAGCACACTTCCAAACTTCATTTGTTAACTTCTTTTGTTTTACTTAAGTGGATAATGTATAGCACACTTCCAAACTTCATTTGTTAACTTCTTTTCTTTTACTTAAGTGAATAGTGTATAGCACACTTCCAAACTTCATTTGTTAACTTCTTTTGTTTTACTTAAGTGAATAGTGTATAGCACACTTCCAAACTTCATTTGTTAACTTCTTTTCTTTTACTTAAGTGAATAGTGTATAGCACGCTTCAGGAGTACTACAAGGAGACACACTAGCCCCGTACCTCTTTATCATCTGTCTAGACTATGTGCTTAGGACTTCGATAGACAAAATCAGAGAAAATGGCTTTGAGCTGACTAAGAGAAGAAGCAAAAGGTACCCCGCAAAAACAATCACGGACGCCGACTACGCTGATGACTTGGCGTTACTAGCGAATACGCCTAATCAAGCAGAGACACTACTACATAGTCTGGAACGAGCTGCAGCTGGCATTGGCCTACATGTCAATGCAAACAAAACCGAATATATGTGTTACAACCAAACAGGCAACATTGCCACACTAGACGGAGCCTCTCTGAAACTAGTCGACAAATTCACCTACCTAGGAAGCAGCGTCTCATCAACCGAGAAAGACATCGACACACGACTGACGAAGGCATGGACAGCTATCGATAGGCTCTCGATCATATGGAAGTCGGACCTAACAGATAAAATGAAACGCAGTTTCTTCCAGGCCGCGGTTGTGTCGATACTGCTATATGGATGCACCTCATGGACGCTTACGAAACGGCTGGAGAGGAGGCTGGACGGAAATTACACAAGAATGTTGAGAGCAGTATTAAACAAGTCCTGGCGACAACACCCCACGAGACTCCAACTATACGGACACTTGCCCCCCATCACAAAAACTATACAAGTTCGACGAACCAGACACGCAGGACACTGCTGGAGAAGCAAGGACGAGCTCATAAGCGATGTACTCCTGTGGACCCCCACTCATGGATGTGCAAGAGTGGGACGACCAACACGAACTTACATACAGCAGCTATGTGAGGACACGGGTTGTAATCCTGAAGACCTGCCGGAGGCGATGAATGATAGGGAGAAATGGCGAGAGACGGTCAGGGATATCCGCGCAGGCGGCGCGACATGATGATGATGATGACGCTTCCAAACTTGATTTGTTAACTTCTTTTCTTTTACTTAAAGTGAATAATGTATACCACACTTCCAAACTTGATTTGTTAACTTCTTTTCTTTTACTTAAGTGAATAGTGTATAGCACGCTTCCAAACTTCATTTGTTAACTTCTTTTGTTTTACTTAAGTGAATAATGTATAGCACGCTTCCAAACTTCATTTGTTAACTTCTTTTGTTTTACTTAAGTGGATAATGTATAGCACACTTCCAAACTTGATTTGTTAACTTCTTTTCTTTTACTTAAGTGAATAGTGTATAGCACACTTCCAAACTTGATTTGGTAACTTCTTTTCTTTTACTTAAGTGAATAATGTATAGCACACTTCCAAACGTGATTTGTTAACTTCTTTTCTTTTACTTAAGTGAATAGTGTATAGCACGCTTCCAAACTTAATTTGTTAACTTCTTTTGTTTTACGTAAGCGAATATTGTATAGCACGCTTCTAAACTTCATTTGTTAAATTCTTTTCTTTTACTTAAGTGAATAGTGTATAGCACGCTTCCAAACTTGATTTGTTAACTTCTTTTCTTTTACTTAAGTGAATAGTGTATAGCACACTTCCAAACTTCATTTGTTAACTTCTTTTGTTCTACTTAAGTGAATAGTGTATAGCACGCTTCCAAACTTCATTTGTTAACTTCTTTTCTTTTACTTAAAGTGAATAATGTATAGCACGCTTCCAAACTTCATTTGTTAACTTCTTTTGTTTTACTTAAGTGGATAATGTATAGCACACTTCCAAACTTCATTTGTTAACTTCTTTTGTTTTACTTAAGTGAATAATGTATAGCACGCTTCCAAACTTGATTTGTTAACTTCTTTTCTTTTACTTAAGTGAATAGTGTATAGCACACTTCCAAACTTGATTTGTTAACTTCTTTTCTTTTACTTAAGTGAATAGTGTATAGCACGCTTCCAAACTTGATTTGTTAACTTCTTTTGTTCTACTTAAGTGAATAGTGTATAGCACGCTTCTAAACTTGACTTGTTAACTTCCTTTAAGATGTTGTTTTCTCACTATTAATGATGATGGCATGCGTATCAATCCATTTGCATATTTATTTGCTATAAAACTGAAGAATATGAACAAACTATATCAGGTATTTGTTTGAATTAAAGACGCAAAATCGTTTTCTGGAGTTGAAAGTATGTATAGCATAGCATCCCTTACGAAGGTAAAAAAACGCGGCTATCATCAATGGCGCGCTCATATCACGTGACCAAAAAGAATGAAATTATTCTTTGTCGATAGAACACTCAATATTTGCGAATCCCAGCAAAAATATATAAACATCATAAAGATCTAAAAATGAACAATGCAATGTTTTAGATCATTATTTTTTAAGAAAAACCAAAAAAGCAAAAGCAGAATTATTATGAAAACGATGCATAGTAAGTAACTTAATTTACCAATCCTGTACAATTCAATATCTACACGTGTTATCAAAACATATCCCCATTCCCTACAAAATTAATATTTATAGAATGTGAGATATTAAAGATATGAACAATAAATAAATAAATATATAATGTAATTGGCTCAAGTCCAGTTTATATTGCAATGCCGTTAAAAATCAAGCATTGAGAAAAGTTAACAAAAAATTACATTAAAAAAAACTTCTGTTTATGCTAATAAAAAATCAAATCTATCTATCTATCTATCTATTGTTTGCCTATGTTAATGTTGGTAAGTTTACAGAATGGCGGGTTAAACCAGA
Source organism: Sepioteuthis lessoniana (assembly GCA_963585895.1). NCBI lineage: Eukaryota > Metazoa > Mollusca > Cephalopoda > Myopsida > Loliginidae > Sepioteuthis > Sepioteuthis lessoniana. Next base: position 68,750 of record CAUZXS010001659.1, on the reverse strand, counting down.
TTACTCTTCTATTTCTATTTTTTCCTCGTCTATTCGAGTGATTTTAATTGGTGTCACGTCCCTTTACGAGTGCGTAGGCCCCACTACTGTTACTTCTACCATTAGAGCCGGAGTTCACTGGGTTCACATACTCCAGTCTACCTAGGAATCAGCTGTTTTTGAAAGCTTCATCATATATCCTTTTCCTTTCCTCAAACATAGATAAATACTTCCTAAACCTCCTGGATAGGCACTTTAATAGGGACAATCCATTAAGGAAAAATGTTAATAGGAACACCGTAAAAATTAGTTACTCTTGTACAAACAATATGCATGGTATCTTAAACATCCACAACAGGAGGCTACTAGATGAATTAAGTAAGAATAGTGGAGGACCAGATGAGGTGTCCTGTAACTGTAGAAGAAAAGAAGAAAAGTGGAATGCCTCTTTGGCAGATGATGCAACTCGAAGAACGTCGTATACCAAGGGTGCATTTCCCCCGTGGAATATAATAATTATAGGGAGAGGGTTTATATCGGTATCTCCGCTGGGAATTGGAAACAAAGACTATATAACCACAGAATTCTTTCTCCAATCCGTGCCTTAGAAACCAAACCGCTCTATCTAAATATTTTTGGAATCTTTAGGATCAGCGGCTAACTCCCTGAATAAAGTGGAAAAAAGTCAGCTAGACGTTAACCGCGTACAGCTTCAATAGTAGATGTAACTTGTGTATCAATGAAAAAATTAGTATAATTGATTTTAAAGATCGCAGACTACGGCTTGATGAACGAAACGAACTTGTGTTTAAATGCAGACATGAAAGTAAATTGATATTATCCTGACTGGGGGCCACTGAGGCCCCTACTCTAGGTAAAAACAAGGGTATTGATTTTGGATGATTTTTATTGGAAATAACATTTATTTCAGTAATTACTGGTATTATATGGTGGGGGGGATTTATGTAGAGAAGGAGAGTCTTGGAACTTTAGATATTAATTCACAATTAGTTTTTTTTTTTAATTTCTAGAGTAGTTAATTCCCTTTGACCATTTTTGGGTTAATTAAAGGCATCTGGTGGGGGCCAAAAGATTTTTTTGTTTCTTTTTGATGTTTTTTGTGGGTTTTCTTAGAAGGAGGATGTTTGCCCCATTAACTGAGGGATTTAACATATGTAAAAGGATTATACAGAAAAATATATGAAGATAATCGTTTTGTTTACAAGCTTATATTATTCATAAAATTCCACCTGCTACAAAAAATCTAGCATATGTTCAAATTAGGATGGGTTAAGTTACCAGAACGCCCTTTTCCTGGTTTCTTAATTTTTTTAATACTTTATTGTTTTAACCCCCTTTACTTTCACCTGAGAAATTAAATTTATATTTGTTGTTTTGTTTGTTTTTCCCATACATATATATTTATAGACGGTAATTCATATTTGCTGTTGTTATATAATAGCCGAGGGATTTTGGTTCATGCCTTTGAGTTTAGTTAGGCTGAGAACCTTTCCGCTCAGCACGTGGGTTAGTTAGGTGCAACATTGAGGCAGGTGTTAACGCGGGAGCGCGCGGGCGGATGGAGGTGTCACTCAGATGTCATAATAGTCCGAGACGAAACGGAGTGACAGGGTGCGGGTGACGTCACGCACCGGAAGCGCGCAGAGGTTTGTGTGAGAATCTGAATAAAGAAAAAGTTGAGAATTAGACGCCAAACGAGAAGGATCGACTTTTGGAGCTTGCAGGCGCGAGGCGAACTTGCGCCCTATGAGGGCCGCACGAGATGGGGGCCAAATGAATAAGACAGCATAGAAGATTGCGTCTCTCCTCCTTACCTCGAAACCTTTAATTCAAAGTTAATAAAAAGGTTTCGTAACTGAACAAGAAGTCGTTACGTGTTTTCGAATTCCGAGATTCCTATGTTCTTTATATGTTTTATCGTTATGAACATTATATGTCTATTTCCCAAATAGCTGTATCTGACGACGCAACACTGTTTTTCAACCTCAAATTAAACGTGTGAAGTCATCTGATGAGATGAAGAGGATAATGATATTCTTCGCCGAAATAAATTTTCAATGACAGTTTAACCAGGTTTGAGTTTTCGTTTAATCGCATTGTATACGCTCTGTATGTGAGTTTTATTATATAAACCTTGATTGGGAATATATAACAATAGCCATATATTGAGCACTCCCATAGATTTATATGAAGTTCCTCATATATTCTATACGTGAATAATCCACAGCGATTGTCTTCGGACGCTGACTGGATATATATATATATATAGTTGTGTGTATACATTTTCGCCAAATTATATATTTCATTTGTAAAATTTGATTTAAATAAGAATGGCTAAAAAAAACTATCTATTTTTCATAAGAACGGTCACCAGAAGTAATAATTTGATTACCACATTCTAATTTAATTCCCGAAAAAACATGGATGGGAAGTTACGAGGTGCCTTCAATAAGTGTCCAGACTTTTTTGGACAGGCATTTAAAATTGTCGTAGACACTTGAAAATTCACTATGTTATTGCTGTACATCTTATGAGATGACTGACCAATTTTTATGATTTCAGGTTCAAATGAACACCTACAGCAGGAATTGGAATACACACTACTAAAGCCTGATTGTTACAGCTGGTGAATTTTAAAAATGCAATCTGGACGTCAGGACACTTTAGAAGAACGATATGCAATAAAATTCTGTTTTTAACATGGAAAAAATGCTACAGAAACGTATGGTATGCTTCAAAATGCTTTTCGACCATCTTGCATGAATCGAGCATCATTTTTTGAGTGGCATAAGAGATTCAAGGAAGTTAGGGAGTCTGTGATGGATGATGAGAGGTGTGGGAGGAGTAAGGAAGTCAGAACACCAAAGTTGATTGGCCAAATAAAAAATTTCATGGATAAGGACCGTCGTGTGTCTATAGAGACAATAAGCGCACAGTTTGATGTCAGAGTGGGAACTGTACACACAATTATTCGGGAAGAACTGAAGATGCGGAAGATTTGCGCGAAGTTTGTCCCAAGGGTGCTCAGAGAAGATCAGAAAGAAAGACGTTGTCATGACAACAGGGAGATGGTCGAGCTGATCAATTCAGATCCCGCAGTTCTTGATGCTCTGGTGACCTGCGATGAAAGCTGGATCTACTGCTATGACCCAGAGAACAAGAGACAGAGTTTCCAGTGGAAGCATGCTGGCTCTCCCAGACCCAAGAAGGCCGGACAAAGCAAATCCACCCACAAACTTTTGATGATCCCTTTTTTTTTGACAGCACTGGCATGATCTACATGCACTGGGTTCCCACTGGACAGACAGTCAACATGGAATACTATGTTGAGGTTTTAAGGGAGTTCAGCAAGAGATTCCGTCGGAAGAGGCCAGCACTCTTCAAATCGGCTCAGTGGCATTTCCACCAGGACAATGCACCAGTCCACAACTCCATCCTTGTCACTGGCTATTTGACCAAGATGGGCATCAAGATAGTTCCTTAGCCTCCCTATAGTCCAGACCTTGCTCCCTGTGACTTTTGCTTATTCCCTAAGCTCAAGGAAAAACCTAGAGGCTGTCGTTATGAGACAATTGAGGAGATGAAAGAGGCTGTGACGAAGGTCATTGACACGCTCACACAAGAGGACTTCCATGGGGCCTTCTAGAAGTTGTTGGAACGGTACAACAAGCGTATTGCAGCCGGGGGAGATTACTTCGAAGGGACTAGAGTTTCATGTGTGTACTATCAATAAAAGTGGCCTTACGAAAAAAGTCTGGAAACTTATTGAAGGCACCTCGTACGTAAAATGAATGCGTCACTCAAATTAAATATGGGTAAACGTTTTTGCCAAAATCAAATTCATAAAAAAAAAAAAAATAATAATTGGATCTCCCTTAGCCTTCAGGAAGGTAATGACCATCTTGGAAATCGATTCACCATGTTCTTTTTATGATATTGTCATTTCTGAGAAAAGATCAAGCTTTTATTTTTTTCAACAATTAAGAGTTTTTCGTTGGTGATTCGTCTGCCATGACGTTGTTCTTGACAATCTTCTATGAATTCGCAATCACTTTCAACCAGCACATTGGGCGAGTGAGTAGAGTGTTCGCCAACGGTCCGGGAGACTGGGGTTCAATCCCAGGTCGAGTCATACCAAAGACTTTAAAAAATGGTACTTGATACCTCTTTGCTTAGCTCTCAGCAATATAAGGTACGTATCAAGAGTAAAGTAGAGCAATCCTGGGAAAGGAGTAGCGCCCTCCCCTACACCTCGGTGTAGTAGCTATTGAAAAGGGAGCCTTCTGGTCGCCCTCGACTACAGTCGCCAACTTACTTTTTACTTACATCACTTTCATTCCTTTTGACTGAAATTAACCTTTTCTTGTACTAGATGCATAGCATTATCGTACTAAAACTAAACATCTTCTCAACATTACTGATAAATAATGTTTTACATTTGATTGGGTCATCATCAGAAGATTTTTAAAACCGTCTTCGATAGCATTTTTAGCCATTCTCATAAGGCAGTTGAATTTTTTACTTTTCAATCCAAAAGACTTTCTTTCCAGTCTTCAACAGACCAATTTTGATGACTTGCCCTTTGCAATCTTTTATTCTTCATTGTAGCTGTTAGAATTATTTTTTGGTTTCATCCTAGATAGATATCGATGTCAAAATATCGTTTGATATCATTTACCAATTCTTTGCTCGTTAAATCAGAAGTATTTTCAAACTTGAAAGAAGAATACGGACCATTGATTTAGTAAGTTTTTGAGGCTTTCTAGAAGATAAATAAATCTAGAATCTTTCCACTTCTTAATCAAGTTTGCTACTGTTCGTCGTGGAAAATTATCCTTCTCTACGGTTATTTTGGGCTTCATACCACACTGATAGCCGCAAATTTCAGCTGAACGAATTTCAATCGGCATAATCATCCAAATAATTAGTGGACGGGTAAAACAAAACTCACTTTTCACACCAAATGAATTTGAATTATTTTTAAGAACCTTCTTGAATGTTCTAGAACAAATTAAAAACTTCCAGAAACCGTGCTAGATTAGTTAATTTTTATTGAAAAGCATCTTTTCACTAAAATGTTTACTTGATAAATAAAGAAATTTTGGGGGTAAAAATAAAAATTTGTAGGAATTGAGTGATACTAAAGCCAAGTTTAGTATTTAACTGAGTAAAATGTTTTTAGCGGGTTTTAGTGTGCCATTAAACAGTAATTCTAACGGTAATTCTAACAGTAAATTTAAACAATAAGTTTAAACAGTAAGTTCTACAGCTTTCTAGTTCGGATACTGATTCGAAAAGATAACACAGACAGTAAAGTTTTTAAAAGGGAATTTTATTCAAAAGAAACAAGAAAGAAAGGGATAGAAAAGATAAACTGATGCAAATTTTAGTGTAATTTACAGGAACTTATCTGAGAGAGTGTACGGGAAACAAAGTTCTTTGAATTTGAATTTTTTTTTTTTTTTTTTTTTGTTTCATCGAAACGTTTCAAAGTTCATTAAATTTCGAGTTTTCTTTAAGGTTATTTTCTGCAGAATTCTCGGTTGAATTTTCTTTCAGTTGAATTTTCTTGGTAGAACTTCAGTAGTCACACTTTTATTTATTTTTATTTCTTGGGAAGCTTTATTCAATAAGTGAGTGCCGAAACCAATCTGCTGGCTTAAGTCTTCATGGTTTTAGTTCGGGTCCCCGAATTCGTACTGATGGTCTGAGAAGTTCAAAATTAAGAAGTCACTTTTTGGTGCCGCACTTTCTGGGATTACTTCTCCCTTTTCCACTCCAGCTAAATCAAGTGCTGCACGTGGTCAGCTTGATTTTTTTCTTAGAAATAATTTTTTATATAAATAATGTTCTATTTCAAAAGAGAAGTAAAAATAATTGTAGACATAAAATGGCAAAAACTTATCCACACATTATTTTACTCATATTTTAATAAATTAAGTGAAAACTATAAAAAATGAATTCTTATCATATCAATTAATTTAAATGTTTTTTCATTTTATTTTAAATATAAGCAAAAATTAATAAATTTCGGTTGCATGAAATCACAAATAAACTTTACTGAAATTAAGGCGAAAAACTTATACACAGCACTGTATATATAACGAGGTCTCTTCAAAAAGTATTGAGACTAAATATAGAGGTTAATAAATATTGATATTAAAATATAGAGACTAACATAAATTAATCATCATTCGACCACCATTTTAAAAAGACACTAAATCATCAAATATCATTAAAAACAATCGACAACAAAGACATTACCAATCCGTATTTGTTCGAGGGTGCACCCATGGTGACCACCTTTGTCCGTTCGGCTGGCACCCGCACAAGGGAGCTATGGCGTTTTCTTGAGGAAGCCAGTCGGGCAGACATAAGGCTGGTGGAAATGGAGCACCCTCCCTCCAAAAAATGTTAAATCAATGTATGGGCAGGGTCCCTATTAACGTTCATCCCTGCTTCTATAGAGCCCTAAAGATGCGGTACCCCATGGATTTCGAGGGAATTTCTAGGGACGGCCGAGTTACTAATGAACTCGGCTGCAGTTCCCTGCCTCAGGCCGTCGGTATCCTCACCCCTGAGGATTTCCGGCCCGTAGGCGACAGTGAGTAAGGTAAGTGGGTTTGATGGCTTTAAACTTTGCCACTTTGAATGTGAGGGGACTAAGGAATCCAAGCAAGTGTGCGCGCTTGCTTGCTGAACTCAAAAACCTCAGTATAGATGTCGCTGCGGTGCAAGAGACTCACATCATTTGCGCTGCGGACTCTCGTGTGCTGGAGAACGGTTATAACGTTTTCTCAGCATACGGCAGCCGCAGTAGCGCTGGGGTCTCTTTGCTAGTTGGACGCAGCCTTGATGCTGATGTTGACGTTATTTTTACAGGTGACGGGGGCCGGTTGGTTGTGGCTGATGTTGCCGTTAAAAGTTTCAAGTTCTGGCTGGTTGTGGTTTATGCGCCCAATACCACTGCGGAGAGAGTTTCCTTTTTTCGTCGGTTGGCGCCGTTCCAGGACGATTCGAAACGGCTAGTCTTAATGGGTGATTGGAATGCGATCCTTGACACCAAGATAGATAAGGTCGGGCGGGGAACTAGAAGGTTAGGAAGGTGTGAAAGCAGCCTAATGATTCATCATGACTTGGTCGACAGATTTCGGCTGGATCACCCTGGGCGGGAGATGTGGACGTGGCTAGATAGCTCGCCCTCTCCCAAAGTAGGTTCCTACTTGGACAGAGTATTAGTTAGAAGAGCTGATAGCGATTTCGTTAGTTGTCTCACGTTCCACTTGATAGCGTGGACTGACCATAAACTTGTTAGGGTCAGTCTGCGGTTAGCTAATAGGCCTAGTCTGGCCGGCTACTGGAAGTTCAATACCTCCTCACCGGAGATACGGGAATTCCGGGACCGGCTGGAATCCCTAGTTAAGCGGGCGTTAGTGGGGGCGGTTACCGGGAATAGGTGGTGGGTTTCTCTTAAACATAGGATTTCGTCACCAAGTACGGTCGTCAGCTCAACCTAGATAGGACCAAGGAGGCGAAATCTATAGAAGATAGACTTTCCCGGGGGTGGCTGGGGGGGACTCCCTAACTGTAGAGCTAGCTAAGAGGGACCTTGAGCGTAAGACTACCAATCGCTACAAGGGATTCGTAGTTAGATCTAAGTTAAAAAGAGTTCGCAAAGAAGCTGTGAAATCGAATGTTACTGCGCGTGAGGAAGAAGTGCGAAGGTTTTCCGATCGGTATATCGATTCCGTCAAGTGCCCGGATGGGCGCGTGCTGCGATCCCTTTCGGGCGCACTTTCGTGATCTCTTTGCCCGCTGTCCTGATCTCCCGCTTCAGGAGTTTCGCAGCTATCTTGCTGACTTCTCCCGACTCGGAATGCATTACTCCTTCTCGGCTTGAACTTCTGAGCGGGCCTGGCAGACATGCCCGATTGCGCTCGATGCAGCAGTGGTTTAGAGGAAACGGCTGAGCACGCCTTCTACTACTGCGAGCGAGTTCGCCCGTTCTGGGATCACGTCCGGGAGTGGACGGCTCACATCGAACCCAAGCAGCTGGTGCTGCTTGACGTTGGTAACGTCATGGACAACATTCTTCCTCCATTTCAGGGTGAGAAGTGTGTGGTGTTTCTCGAGATCCTAGCTGTAGCTCTAATGGTGATTTGGACGACGCGAAAGAAGGGATTGTATGACGATGCAAACTTTTCTCATCGTGATATCGTTTTGTATTTTAGGCATCAGCTTAGGGTCAAAATAAGATGCGATAGAAAACGCTTGGATCACATAACATTCGACAAAAGGTGGGTGAATGCAGCGAGCCTGGTCGTAAGAAAGGGGGCAATGTTGTAGTCATCCTTCCCTCCTCTGCCTGCCTATTGCGTCTATGGTACGGGTCCCCACCCCGGGTAAGTAGGAAAAGCTTTTTACCCTCTCGAAGCCTAGTTAGCTGTATGTTGTGAGTCATCATCCCCGTCATCTAGTTGCTAGTCTCCAAGATCTTCCCAATCCCTATTATTTTTCTACCTCAACCCTCACTCCAGCCCGCTTTTTGTTGAAGATCTTGAAATTTCACATGTATATAATTCATATCATCTGTCATTAACTGCCTATACCGCGCCCAACCCCGTATTTTTTGCCCCATTAGGCTAGTACCCCTCTCCCATCTAGAGTAGGTCCGGCTTGTTTTCGGTGTCTTCGGACACCAGAAAACAGTCAGCCTCCATTTCGTAGACAGTGGGGGGGGCAACCAAACGGGGAATTTTTTCCTTGGTTTTCGTATTTTTCGTTTTATCGCATTTCGGGGTTTTTCTCGCATTCCCATCCAATAAAACTCAGTGTAAATAAATCATAATTTGTAAATAAAACCATATATTACATCCGGGGTTTTAAGTAGGTCTTTTCACAGAGCAAATGTGGTATTTTGGTGGCTGCAGCGGGCTTGGTGATGGATGACTGGTTATATATTGTACTGTTGAATGGGTCGGCGAATGTGGCTAGCTAGGTGCCCCAAGAACATATAGTAAAAGCATAACCGCTCCTTTCCCTTCCCCCACAAAACTTCAAGGCTTTGTACAAATGGAAATAAAAGGGGAGTAGTATCGTAACACCAGTAGCAGTAGCACCGCAGCACGAGTAGTACGACTACCAATATTGGACACTATCCTTTGTAACTTTTGTTGATATATTTTTCTTACCTATAAACCGTGTTCCGTGTTTTCCTTCTGTGTACCGACTTTGGGTCCACATCATATAGCTAGCTTATTTGGTCATATGGTTACTTGGCTGTGTGTATATACTGCTAGCTTATAAAGTCATATAATTACTTGGATGCATGTATATACCACTGGCTTATTATTATTGTATAGCCATGACCAACTATACAAACACATATGCATGCGAAATCCTAACAGCGACACAATAAAGACGAGTGACACAGTCTTTTAGAAAAATATACCTCTCTCACTTTATTTGAAAGGGTTGTGTGTGAGAGGGAGTTGGAGACCGAACAGAACTGCAACATATTGACCTCCCCACTCTTATGGCCATCTGCGTTTCTTTCCCGTTCTCCAGGGTTACTCAACCGGAGGCCCGGGGGTCCAGCTCTCTGCTGGGTGCTGGCTTTCTCTACCACATCTTGTCTCCAAACTGATTGAATTTCCTGTGCACTCAGTTATATAATAGTTCCCCGCCCACTCAATCTCCTCCCATAACTGCTGGCCCTCGGAATATGCACTTCCGCCGTCTTTAGAATGGCATGTTTGATCGTCATCGAGCGGAAATAACTGTCATGCAGTTCACAGGTCACTCTCTTTCGGTGCATCAGTTTGTGACTGTACCGTGGGATTTTAACCCTGTCCCATATTGTCAGCCATGTTCGCCCACGCCAATGGAATATGCAACTTCCGTGTCTTTGGAATGGCATGTTTGGCCGGGTCGGAGGTCAATATACTACATTATGTCATATGGTTACTTGGTTGAGTGTATATACCTATAGTCTATTAGGTCATATGGTTACTTGGGCGTGTGTATATACCGCTGGCTTATGACATATAATTACTTGGTTGCTTGCATATACCTCTAGTCTATTAGGTCATATAATTACTTGGCTGCGTCTATATACCGCTAGCTTATTAGGTCATGTGGTTACGAAGTCAACCAGTTCTGAATGTTTTATTTTATTGAAAAATTCGTTTCAGCGTCACACATTCTAGTGAGTTGGCAAACAAATGAGATGACAGTGTCTTTTGTATTATAAGATTAGAAATATCTTATTTTTTTATAGTTTAATAATAAATATGATGTTTTGGTTTGCTCTCTAACACACGTCAATCATTTTTATCTCCAAGAGTTAATTTCTTGAATGGTCTTTTCCATTGATCATTGTTCTATTCTGCGTTTCTTTTCTATTCCTTTTGTTTCCATGTTTTACAAACCAACTGTATAGCTGGTTTTGTACAAAACTTTACGCTTGAAGCACATTGGTAAAGTGTTAATCATTATGTCTCAATATATACTAAAATCCTTTCAAACTAACAATATACATTATTTTTTTATACTAATTTTCAGAATCTTTCTCTAATCTTATCATCTGTCCCGAGAGAGATGTATTCAAAATTTCATCACAGATTGTTTTCAGGACTTTCTTCTTGTCTATAACTTTTTGTCTTATTTCTGTTTCTCTTTCAACCTTTATTGATACTCTAGCTATTTAGGATATTTTGTATTACTTTTACCTCATCCAATGATTTTGTTATGAATCCTCTGTTGCCAGAAAACTTAAGATCACTCAAACATTCTCTGATTATATTTACTTCCATTCTTTCCGAGGTCTCATTTTATGGGATATCCTTTTAAGACGTGGTAAATAATTCTGGCAAAATAGTATCTCCTTGACTCACTCTTTTATTAATTATAATCTTATCTGTGTTTTTGGATAATCAAATTATTGCAATAGCAAAAGTTTTACTGATATAACTTGTATAACTTCTATTATAGTTAAAACCTTGATTTGTCATTTAATTGAAAACGTGTGTTTCATTGTATCAAATGATTTTTTAAAAATTAACAAAAGCTGAATTAAAAGTTGTTTGTTGTATTTGTTTTATCATCTGATTTATTGTTTGGAGGTGGTTCATTGTCGTGTAGCCACTTCTCGATCAAAGTTGATCATGTGACTGATTCTCATATCAGGCGTTATTCTAAATAATATAAGTAATAATGAGAATAGTACGCCGTGCAAAAAAAAAAAAAAAATGGAATTAGTACACTAAGAGAATAATCATCTTTTTTTTATTATATAAAGTAGTAAACCAATAGATAAGAGGCAAAACAATTTTTCCTTAATAGTTGAACATTCTGGCTTCATAAAATATTTAATAAACTAGATTGAATTCTTTAAATCAATGTTAACATGGCTGATTGAACTCCGCCGGTGCCATTATTTTCTGGTGGGGAGTTTTTAGTTTGTATAAATTTTTCAGCCTCTCGTTATTTAATCCTGTATTTACTCTATTTTGTTTTATTTTTTTATAATTATTTTTTTTTGTTCTTTGGCAATTGAGTTTAGGGACTCAAGAATCTAATTCGTTGTTTTTTTGTTTTTTTCTCCCCCCCTTTTTTTTCCATACAAATCAATTTGATTTACAGTTTCCTGGCCAAAAATTCTCAAAAGTAAATAAAACTGGTGTTCCGAACAAAAGGTGGGTAAAAGCACTATTTACAATTTTCATGCTAGTTATTTTCATTTAACAAAATGTTCGTTTTATTCATTTATAAATGGGTATCTAATCATTTTTTAATTCGATTTAAAAATTGTATTGACGCGTATATAAATTCATCAACGTCTGGACAAATTACGTGGTTATTCAACGGGATATACATGCAAAATAATGTTTGGTCTTCCTATAACCAATGCAAGTTATCATGATGTATTAGAATTGCCAACTTAGACTCTATAGTAGATGAACATTTTAAACGGGTATTACAGAATCGTCCGATGTCCCCAAATTTGTCAATATTAAACAATACTTGAATAAAATCAAAACCGTTTTGCACAAATTAAATGCAAATTATAATGTGTATTTTTAAGAAGAAAATATTATTGGTTCTAAACCAATTAGTCACATAATATTGATCAAATTGTCTAATTCACTTAAAAATATAAGAACTACAATTATGTTTGAAAAATCGAAATAAAATTTCATAAAAGAATTTAAATATCAATAAACATGAAGCAGAATATTTTGAAAGTTCTAAGTTCATATAGAAAAAATAAAAAATAACTAATTTGCTTATAATCTCTGCTTTAAAAACTTCCCCGGGATCACCATTGACTGATGAAAAAGAGGGGACAAAAAATAATGACTCAATCTTTTTATTTATAATTTTTTTTCGACTGAAATTCATAGAAAATGATAAGATAAAAAGCGCAACTTCCTCCTGAAGATAATTTCTGGAAAAAAAAAAGATCAGTACCAACTGCAAAGGAAATCTTTCTTGACAATTCAGAAAATATTTTGGCTCGACTTCCATGACATAAATAGTTCAACAGATCTTCGTTACTCAACAAGTTATGCACAGAGAACATTTTATACAAATCTTTAAATAAAACCCTTAAGAACAAAAAATTCTTAATAAACTCACAACAGTGGTGAGTTGAGTTTTTTTATTTTTTGGAAATGATTTTTCATCTTATACATCGAGCAAATGGTCTTCATTGCTACACTGTATTCTTATTTTAATATTGCTTCTCTTTTCCCTTGGAAGAGATACAACTATCAAATATTACTGTTTCTATCTGACATGCAACAAAGTTATATATCAAGCAAATCCAAAATTCCTATAAAAGTGGTTTCATAAAATAGGAACACATTTCCTTCAATAAAGCCAAATTATTCAAAACGTTTGTGAAAACAAGTTGTAAAAATGAAAGTAAAAAAACTGTCAGTCCAAGTTCTATTTTCTCTTTAGAGTGGAAACCTAAAACACATGATTTTGTTGTGGAAATTTTCACTATTGGTTTTTAAAAAATGTTAAAACATCAAAGTTTTTTGTTTTGTTTTTAAGCCTTGCGGAGATCATGTACATTCAATTTTATTTTGTATAACAATCTTAAAACAAGGAAGACAAAAAGAGAAGCGATTAATCTGTGTGAGTTTTGCACAAGTCTTATATATGTAATTAGTGATAATTAAATAGATAGAAAAAGTAAATTCAATTTTTTATGTTAATTGGGTAAATCATAAGCTGATATAAATTTTTTATGCAAATAAATCTCACAAGTCTAACAACAGATAAAATTCTTCATTTCCTTCTTTTAATATTAATCTATAATTGAATATAGGAATACAAGACCAATCTTACATTTTGCTTATTTTGAGCATTTCGCTGCCATGAGGGAAAAAGAAATTTTGAATTTGTATCGATAATACTAGCATTTTTATGTTTCTAATATTATGATTCAAGATATTTTGATTGTGATACTGCAGCATTATCTGTTGGTGAATATGAAATTAAAACATTCATGAAATTTGAACGTAAAAACTTTGAACTTATGTCAAAGGTTTACTTAATTTCTTGAAACTTTTTTACTTTTGTCAGTTTTAATAGATAAAGATTTTATCCGCAGTTTCGTTGTTGATTTGAAGTAAATTCTATAGAATTGTAGGGAACGAATAAATAAATAATTTAAATTGAATTAAAAAAAAAGAAAACTATTAAATTTGCAGAAACTCCCAGAGGTCCCTGACAGGAAAAAGGGACGACGCACGCGTAAAGAAAAAAGCAACCTACTGACAGTGGGGAACAGGCTCTTTCTCTTTCAGGCAGTGACCGGAGATTTGACAACTTCATTGCTGACTGGTGTCTGGGCGTTACACATAAATCTTTGGACGTGGCGTTGGTTAGTCCCTTTCACCCAGTAGCATCACTCTTTCGGTTAACAGTATGCCGGAATATAAAAGACGACGAAATGGAACTACAAACTAAAACAACTGGACGTTGACAAACTTCCAAAAGAAACTAACCCTTATGGAAGCTTTAAATACCAAATGAGGACTAGCATATGCAAGAAACGATCAACGTATTTTAGACACCTTAACTGGGGGATTCAACCATTTCAATTGTATTCAGGGAAAAGCTCCTTTACCCATGGAATGGTTGGTGAACCCAGGAAATAAAGGAAAATATAAAAGAAACGTCTTCGCCTCCGATCTGTTACTGTCTTCTTTTGTATAATTCTTTTTGGGCCTTTCTTGGGCAAGGCGTTACACTGACTAGCCAGCGTGGGGTAAAATAAAATAACCTAATAATGGAGTCAGATATCAAACAGCAACACAGCCTTGCCCTTTGCCCTTGACCTTCAGTTAGAACCTCATATAATCTCAGAACTTTGAATTAAAATGAGCAACCACATTACTCTTCATAGACTGTGTAGATATTATCCAATTTATTAGACCCAGGAAAACTAAAAACTCTATAAACAATACTGCTTGAAATTTTTCAGCAGGAAAATTTCCATTGGAAACATTGGATATTTTCATACCCTTCTCAAAAACTTCAAGAGATATAGATAATAAAAGAGAGAAAGTTTTTGTACAGTAATGTTGCAATTTTCTGCTTACTCTTAAACTTATGTAAATTTTGTCTTGAAATAAACGAATAGTTGCTTTGTCCCTTTGAAATATTTAATACAAACTTTATAGAAGGAAGCATAAAATGTTTCGTTGAGAATTATTAACGAAAGCGAAGTATAAAAAGTTGGTTAGTGACAATTGCAAGAGAGCAAAACAGTTTGAGAATTCTCTTGGATATAAAGATAACTATTTGAAATACGAGGACAGATGTTGTGATATAGAAAAATCTTGGCTCAACATCTTTATTTTTAGGTTTTTTCTCTTTCAATACATAATTTAAATGAGTCAATAGTTCACTACGATTTTAAGTAGTAACACTTTGTTCATATTTCAGTTTGTTTAGATTTAAGCTATCCGTAAAAAAGGTTTCCCTTTGAATTCTACCAAAACAAAATCCCCCAATAGATTATATTTAGAATGATCCTCGTATGTATAATAAGTTCCTCCTCTGTCAAAACCATTCCCCTTATTTACAAAATGTTCCTTGTATATATAATAGATCTCATAAATATACCCCGTAAGTATTAAATGACCCTTGTATATACCATCATCATCATCATCATGTCATGCTGCCAGCACGGATCTCCCTGACCCTCTCTCGCCACCTGACTCTATCGTCCATCTCTCCTGGGAGGTTTTCAAGGCTATATCCTGTATCGGCACAAAGCTGTTGTATATAGGTTCTAGCTGGTCGTCCTACCTTTGTTCGTCCATGTGAAGGGGTCCTCAGGAGTATATCACTTATGAGTTTGTCCTTACTTCTCCAGCAGTGTCTCGCATGTCTGGTTCGTCTAACTTGGATAGTTTACGTGATAAGTGGCCATACAGCTGCTATTTTGTAGGGCGTTGCCTCCAGCAGACAAAACATTTCGCCTAATTTATTGACTGAATCGATTCTATATAACAAGATCCTCTCTGTCAAAAACTTTCCCCTTACTTACTGAATGACCTTGATATGTATAATAGTTCCTTCCTCACTTAGAAGATTTCCCCTTATTTATTGAATGACCCTTGTACATATATAATAGTTATCTCCTTAATCAAAAACTTTCCCGTTATTTAATGGAAGACCCTCGTATAGGTCCCTCCTCAGTCAGGAAAATTCCCCTTCTTTATTGAATGACCCTTGTATATATAATAGGTCCCTCCTCAGTGAAAAAAAAAATCCCTTTATTTATTGACTGAACATATTCTATATAATAGTCAAAACATTTCCCCTTATTTATTGATTGATCTTATTCTATATAATCGTAACCACTCAGGCAGAAACTTTTCACATATCTATTGAATGAAACTTGTATTTATAATAGGTCACTTCCCAGTCGGAAAAATTCCCCGTATGTATTGAATGACTATTGTATAATTAATAGTGCCCTCTTCAGTCAAAAACATTCCACTAATCTATTAAATACACCTTATATATATAATAGGTCCCTCCTCAGTCATAAAATATTCCCTTCTTTATTGAATGACCCTGGTATATAAAAAAGGTCTATTCCTCAGACAGACAAAAGCTCCCCATCTTTATTGAATAACACTGGTATATATAAAAGGTCTATCCCTCAGTCAAAAAAAAAATTCCCCTTCTTTATTGAATAACCCTGGTATATATAAAAGGGCTATCCCTCAGACACAAAAAAGCTCCCCTTCTTTATTGAATAACCCTGGTATATATAAAAGGTCTATAGCTCAAACAGAAAAAAAATTCCCCTTCTTTATTGAATAAACCTGATATATATGAAAGGTCAATTCCTCAGACAGAAAAAAAATTCCCCTTCTTTATTGAATAACCCTGGTATATATAAAAGGTCTATCCCTCAGACAGAAAAAAAAATTCCCCTTCTTTATTGAATAACACTGATATATATGAAAGGTCTAACCATCAGACAGAAAAAAATCCCCCTCTTTATTAAATAACCCTGGTATATATAAAAGGGCTATCCCTCAGACACAAAAAAGCTCCCCTACTTTATTGAATAACCCTGGTATATATAAAAGGTCTATCCCTCAGTCAGAAAAAAATTCCCCGTCTTTATTGAATAAACTTAGTATATATAAAACGGCTATCCCTCAGTCAGACAAAAAATTCCCCTTCTTTATTAAATAACCCGGGTATATATACAAGGTCTATCCCTCAGACAGAAAAAAATTCCCCTCCTTTATTGAATAACCCTGGTATATATAAAAGGTATATCCCTTAGACAGAAAAAAAATTCCCCTTTTTTATTGAATAACCCTGGTATATATAAAAAGTCTATAGCTCAGACAGAAAAAAAATTCCCCGTCTTTATTGAATAACCCTGGTATATATAAAAGGTCTATCCCTCAGACAGAAAAAAATTCCCCTTTTTATTGAATAACCCTGGTATATATAAAAGGTCTATCCCTCAGAGAGAAAAAAATTCTCCTTCTTTATTGAATAACCCTGGTATATATAATAGGTCTATCCCTCAGATAGAAAAAAATTCCCCTTCTTTATTGAATAACACTGATATATATGAAAGGTCTATCCATCAGACAGAAAAAAATTCCCATTCTTTATTGAATAACCCTGGTATATATAAAAGGGCTATCCCTCAGTCAAAAAAAAAATTCCCCATCTTTATTGAATAACCCTGGTATATATAAAGGGGCTATCCCTCAGACACAAAAAAGCTCCCCTTCTTTATTGAATAACCCTGGTATATATAAAAGGTCTATAGATCAAACAGAAAAAAAATTCCCCTTCTTTATTGAATAAACCTGATATATATGAAAGGTCTATCCCTCAGACAGAAAAAAAATTCCCCTTCTTTATTGAATAACCCTGGTATATTTGAAAGGTCTATCCCTCAGAGAGAAAAAAAATTCACCTTCTTTATTGAATAACATTGATATATATGAAAGGTCTATCCATCAGACAGAAAAAAATTCCCCGTCTTTATTGAATAACCCTGGTATATATAAATGGTCTATCCCTCAGTCAGACAAAAAATTCCCCGTCTTTATTGAATAACCTGGTATATAAAAAAGGGCTATCCCTCAGTCAGAAAAAAAATTCCCTTTCTTTATTAAATAACCCTGATATATATGAAAGATCTATCCCTCAGACAGAAAAAAATTCCCCTTCTTTATTGAATAACCCTGATATATATGAAAGGTCTATCCCATCAGACAGAAAAAAATTCCCCTTCTTTATTGAATAACCCTGGTAGAT
Source organism: Sepioteuthis lessoniana (assembly GCA_963585895.1). Lineage (NCBI taxonomy): Eukaryota > Metazoa > Mollusca > Cephalopoda > Myopsida > Loliginidae > Sepioteuthis > Sepioteuthis lessoniana. The sequence continues at coordinate 50,924 of CAUZXS010001659.1, read as the reverse complement.
ATAAAAGGTCTATCCCTCAGACAGAAAAAAATTCCCCTTCTTTATTGAATAACCCTGGTATATATAAAAGGTCTATCCCTCAGTCAGACAAAAAATTCCACTTCTTTATTGATTAACCCTGGTATATATATAAGGTCTATCCCTCAGTCAGAAAGAAATTCCCCGTCTTTATTGAATAGCACTAGTATATATAAAAGGGCTATCCCTCAGACAGAAAAAAATTCCCCTTCTTTATTAAATAACCCTGGTAGATATAAAAGGTCTATCCCTCAGACAGAAAAAAATTCCCCTTCTTTATTGAATAACCCTGGTATATATAAAAGGTCTATCCCTCAGTCAGACAAAAAATTCCACTTCTTTATTGATTAACCCTGGTATATATATAAGGTCTATCCCTCAGTCAGAAAGAAATTCCCCGTCTTTATTGAATAGCACTAGTATATATAAAAGGGCTATACCTCAGTCAGACAAAAAATTCCCCTTCTTTATTGAATAACACTGATATATATGAAAGGTCTATCCATCAGACAGAAAAAAATTCCCATTCTTTATTGAATAACCCTGGTATATATAAAAGGTCTATCCCTCAGACAGAAAAAAATTCCCCTTCTTTATTAAATAACCCAGGTATATATAAAAGGTCTATCCCTCAGTCAGACAAAAAATTCCACTTCTTTATTGAATAACCCTGGTATATATAAAAGGGCTATCCCTCAGACAGACAAGAAATTCCCCGTCTTTATTGAATAACACTAGTATATATAAAAGGTCTATCCCTCAGACAGAAAAAAATTCCCCTTCTTTATTGAATAACCCTGGTATATATAAAAGGTATATCCCTTAGACAGAAAAAAAATTCCCCTTTTTTATTGAATAACCCTGGTATATATAAAAAGTCTATAGCTCAGACAGAAAAAAAATCCCCCTTCTTTATTGAATAACCCTGGTATATATAAAAGGTCTATCCCTCAGTCAGAAATAAATTCCCCGTCTTTATTGAATAACCCTGGTATATATAAAAGGTCTATCCATCAGACAGAAAAAAATTCCCCTTTTTATTGAATAACCCTGGTATATAAATAAGGTCTATCCCTCAGACAGAAAAAAATTCTCCCTCTTTATTGAATAACCCTGGTATATATAATAGGTCTATCCCTCAGATAGAAAAAAATTCCCCTTCTTTATTGAATAACACTGATATATATGAAAGGTCTATCCATCAGACAGAAAAAAATTCCCATTTTTATTGAATAACCCTGGTATATATAAAAGGGCTATCCCTCAGTCAGACAAAAAATTCCCCTTCTTTATTAAATAACCCGGGTATATATACAAGGTCTATCCCTCAGACAGAAAAAAATTCCCCTTCTTTATTGAATAACCCTGGTATATATAAAAGGGCTATCCCTCAGTCAAAAAAAAAATTCCCCATCTTTATTGAATAACCCTGGTATATATAAAGGGGCTATCCCACAGACACAAAAAAGCTCCCCTTCTTTATTGAATAACCCTGGTATATATAAAAGGTCTATAGATCAAACAGAATTAAAATTCCCCTTCTTTATTGAATAAACCTGATATATATGAAAGGTCTATCCCTCAGACAGAAAAAAAATTCCCCTTCTTTATTGAATAACCCTGGTATATTTGAAAGGTCTATCCCTCAGAGAGAAAAAAAATTCACCTTCTTTATTGAATAACACTGATATATATGAAAGGTCTATCCATCAGACAGAAAAAAATTCCCCGTCTTTATTGAATAACCCTGGTATATATAAAAGGTCTATCCCTCAGTCAGACAAAAAATTCCCCGTCTTTATTGAATAACCTGGTATATAAAAAAGGGCTATCCCTCAGTCAGAAAAAAAATTCCCTTTCTTTATTAAATAACCCTGATATATATGAAAGATCTATCCCTCAGACAGAAAAAAATTCCCCTTCTTTATTGAATAACCCTGATACATATGAAAGGTCAATTCCTCAGACACAAAAAAGCTCCCCTACTTTATTGAATAACCCTGGTATATATAAAAGGGCTATCCCTCAGTCAGAAAAAAATTCCCCGTCTTTATTAAATAACCCGGGTATATATACAAGGTCTATCCCTCAGACAGAAAAAAATTCCCCTCCTTTATTGAATAACCCTGGTATATATAAAAGGTATATCCCTTAGACAGAAAAAAAATTTCCCTTTTTTATTGAATAACCCTGGTATATATAAAAAGTCTATAGCTCAGACAGAAAAAAAATTCCCCGTCTTTATTGAATAACCCTGGTATATATAAAAGGTCTATCCCTCAGACAGAAAAAAATTCCCCTTTTTATTGAATAACCCTGGTATATATAAAAGGTCTATCCCTCAGATAGAAAAAAATTCTCCTTCTTTATTGAATAACCCTGGTATATATAATAGGTCTATCCCTCAGATAGAAAAAATCCCCCTTCTTTATTGAATAACACTGATATATATGAAAGGTCTATCCATCAGACAGAAAAAAATTCCCATTCTTTATTGAATAACCCTGGTATATATAAAAGGTCTATCCCTCAGTCAGACAAAAAATTCCCCTTCTTTATTAAATAACCCGGGTATATATACAAGGTCTATCCCTCAGACAGAAAAAAATTCCCCTTCTTTATTGAATAACCCTGGTATATATAAAAGGGCTATCCCTCAGTCAAAAAAAAAATTCCCCATCTTTATTGAATAACCCTGGTATATATAAAGGGGCTATCCCTCAGACACAAAAAAGCTCCCCTTCTTTATTGAATAACCCTGGTATATATAAAAGGTCTATAGATCAAACAGAAAAAAAATTCCCCTTCTTTATTGAATAAACCTGATATATATGAAAGGTCTATCCCTCAGACAGAAAAAAAATTCCCCTTCTTTATTGAATAACCCTGGTATATTTGAAAGGTCTATCCCTCAGAGAGAAAAAAAATTCACCTTCTTTATTGAATAACACTGATATATATGAAAGGTCTATCCATCAGACAGAAAAAAATTCCCCGTCTTTATTGAATAACCCTGGTATATATAAAAGGTCTATCCCTCAGTCAGACAAAAAATTCCCCGTCTTTATTGAATAACCTGGTATATAAAAAAGGGCTATCCCTCAGTCAGAAAAAAAATTCCCTTTCTTTATTAAATAACCCTGATATATATGAAAGATCTATCCCTCAGACAGAAAAAAATTCCCCTTCTTTATTGAATAACCCTGATATATATGAAAGGTCTATCCCATCAGACAGAAAAAAATTCCCTTTCTTTATTGAATAACCCTGGTAGATATAAAAGGTCTATCCCTCAGACAGAAAAAAATTCCCCTTCTTTATTGAATAACCCTGGTATATATAAAAGGTCTATCCCTCAGTCAGACAAAAAATTCCACTTCTTTATTGAATAACACTGATATATATGAAGGGTCTATCCATCAGACAGAAAAAAATTCCCATTCTTTATTGAATAACCCTGGTATATATAAAAGGTCTATCCCTCAGACAGAAAAAAATTCCCCTTCTTTATTAAATAACCCAGGTATATATAAAAGGTCTATCACTCAGTCAGACAAAAAATTCCACTTCTTTATTGAATAACCCTGGTATATATAAAAGGGCTATCCCTCAGACAGACAAGAAATTCCCCGTCTTTATTGAATAACACTAGTATATATAAAAGGTCTATCCCTCAGTCAGACAAAAAATTCCCCTTCTTTATTAAATAACCCGGGTATATATACAAGGTCTATCCCTCAGACAGAAAAAAATTCCCCTTCTTTATTGAATAACCCTGGTATATATAAAAGGTATATCCCTTAGACAGAAAAAAAATTCCCCTTTTTTATTGAATAACCCTGGTATATATAAAAAGTCTATAGCTCAGACAGAAAAAAAATCCCCCTTCTTTATTGAATAACCCTGGTATATATAAAAGGTCTATCCCTCACTCAGAAATAAATTCCCCGTCTTTATTGAATAACCCTGGTATATATAAAAGGTCTATCCCTCAGACAGAAAAAAATTCCCCTTTTTATTGAATAACCCTGGTATATATAAAAGGTCTATCCCTCAGAGAGAAAAAAATTCTCCTTCTTTATTGAATAACCCTGGTATATATAATAGGTCTATCCCTCAGATAGAAAAAAATTCCCCTTCTTTATTGAATAACACTGATATATATGAAAGGTCTATCCATCAGACAGAAAAAAATTCCCATTCTTTATTGAATAACCCTGGTATATATAAAAGGGCTATCCCTCAGTCAGACAAAAAATACCCCTTCTTTATTAAATAACCCGGGTATATATACAAGGTCTATCCCTCAGACAGAAAAAAATTCCCCTTCTTTATTGAATAACCCTGGTATATATAAAAGGGCTATCCCTCAGTCAAAAAAAAAATTCCCCATCTTTATTGAATAACCCTGGTATATATAAAGGGGCTATCCCTCAGACACAAAAAAGCTCCCCTTCTTTATTGAATAACCCTGGTATATATAAAAGGTCTATAGATCAAACAGAAAAAAAATTCCCCTTCTTTATTGAATAAACCTGATATATATGAAAGGTCTATCCCTCAGACAGAAAAAAAATTCCCCTTCTTTATTGAATAACCCTGGTATATTCGAAAGGTCTATCCCTCAGAGAGAAAAAAAATTCACCTTCTTTATTGAATAACACTGATATATATGAAAGGTCTATCCATCAGACAGAAAAAAATTCCCCGTCTTTATTGAATAACCCTGGTATATATAAAAGGTCTATCCCTCAGTCAGACAAAAAATTCCCCGTCTTTATTGAATAACCTGGTATATAAAAAAGGGCTATCCCTCAGTCAGAAAAAAAATTCCCTTTCTTTATTAAATAACCCTGATATATATGAAAGATCTATCCCTCAGACAGAAAAAAATTCCCCTTCTTTATTGAATAACCCTGATATATATGAAAGGTCAATTCCTCAGACACAAAAAAGCTCCCTTACTTTATTGAATAACCCTGGTATATATAAAAGGGCTATCCCTCAGTCAAAAAAAAAATTCCCCATCTTTATTGAATAACCCTGGTATATATAAAGGGGCTATCCCTCAGACACAAAAAAGCTCCCCTTCTTTATTGAATAACCCTGGTATATATAAAAGGTCTATAGATCAAACAGAAAAAAAATTCCCCTTCTTTATTGAATAAACCTGATATATATGAAAGGTCTATCCCTCAGACAGAAAAAAAATTCCCCTTCTTTATTGAATAACCCTGGTATATTTGAAAGGTCTATCCCTCAGAGAGAAAAAAAATTCACCTTCTTTATTGAATAACACTGATATATATGAAAGGTCTATCCATCAGACAGAAAAAAATTCCCCGTCTTTATTGAATAACCCTGGTATATATAAAAGGTCTATCCCTCAGTCAGACAAAAAATTCCCCGTCTTTATTGAATAACCTGGTATATAAAAAAGGGCTATCCCTCAGTCAGAAAAAAAATTCCCTTTCTTTATTAAATAACCCTGATATATATGAAAGATCTATCCCTCAGACAGAAAAAAATTCCCCTTCTTTATTGAATAACCCTGATATATATGAAAGGTCTATCCCATCAGACAGAAAAAAATTCCCCTTCTTTATTGAATAACCCTGGTAGATATAAAAGGTCTATCCCTCAGACAGAAAAAAATTCCCCTTCTTTATTGAATAACCCTGGTATATATAAAAGGTCTATCCCTCAGTCAGACAAAAAATTCCACTTCTTTATTGATTAACCCTGGTATATATATAAGGTCTATCCCTCAGTCAGAAAGAAATTCCCCGTCTTTATTGAATAGCACTAGTATATATAAAAGGGCTATACCTCAGTCAGACAAAAAATTCCCCTTCTTTATTGAATAACACTGATATATATGAAAGGTCTATCCATCAGACAGAAAAAAATTCCCATTCTTTATTGAATAACCCTGGTATATATAAAAGGTCTATCCCTCAGACAGAAAAAAATTCCCCTTCTTTATTAAATAACCCAGGTATATATAAAAGGTCTATCCCTCAGTCAGACAAAAAATTCCACTTCTTTATTGAATAACACTAGTATATATAAAAGGTCTATCCCTCAGTCAGACAAAAAATTCCCCTTCTTTATTAAATAACCCGGGTATATATACAAGGTCTATCCCTCAGACAGAAAAAAATTCCCCTTCTTTATTGAATAACCCTGGTATATATAAAAGGTATATCCCTTAGACAGAAAAAAAATTCCCCTTTTTTATTGAATAACCCTGGTATATATAAAAAGTCTATAGCTCAGACAGAAAAAAAATCCCCCTTCTTTATTGAATAACCCTGGTATATATAAAAGGTCTATCCCTCAGTCAGAAATAAATTCCCCATCTTTATTGAATAACACTGGTATATATAAAAGGTCTATCCCTCAGACAGAAAAAAATTCCCCTTTTTATTGAATAACCCTGGTATATATAAAAGGTCTATCCCTCAGACAGAAAAAAATTCTCCTTCTTTATTGAATAACCCTGGTATATATAATAGGTCTATCCCTCAGATAGAAAAAAATTCCCCTTCTTTAATGAATAACACTGGTATATATACAAGGTCTATCCCTCAGACAGAAAAAAATTCCCATTCTTTATTGAATAACCCTGGTATATATAAAAGGGCTATCCCTCAGTCAAAAAAAAAATTCCCCATCTTTATTGAATAACCCTGGTATATATAAAGGGGCTATCCCTCAGACACAAAAAAGCTCCCCTTCTTTATTGAATAACCCTGGTATATATAAAAGGTCTATAGATCAAACAGAAAAAAAATTCCCCTTCTTTATTGAATAAACCTGATATATATGAAAGGTCTATCTCTCAGACAGAAAAAAAATTCCCCTTCTTTATTGAATAACCCTGGTATATTTGAAAGGTCTATCCCTCAGAGAGAAAAAAAATTCACCTTCTTTATTGAATAACACTGATATATATGAAAGGTCTATCCATCAGACAGAAAAAAATTCCCCGTCTTTATTGAATAACCCTGGTATATATAAAAGGTCTATCCCTCAGTCAGACAAAAAATTCCCCGTCTTTATTGAATAACCTGGTATATAAAAAAGGGCTATCCCTCAGTCAGAAAAAAAATTCCCTTTCTTTATTAAATAACCCTGATATATATGAAAGATCTATCCCTCAGACAGAAAAAAATTCCCCTTCTTTATTGAATAACCCTGATATATATGAAAGGTCAATTCCTCAGACACAAAAAAGCTCCCCTACTTTATTGAATAACCCTGGTATATATAAAAGGGCTATCCCTCAGTCAAAAAAAAAATTCCCCATCTTTATTGAATAACCCTGGTATATATAAAGGGGCTATCCCTCAGACACAAAAAAGCTCCCCTTCTTTATTGAATAACCCTGGTATATATAAAAGGTCTATAGATCAAACAGAAAAAAAATTCCCCTTCTTTATTAAATAAACCTGATATATATGAAAGGTCTATCCCTCAGACAGAAAAAAAATTCCCCTTCTTTATTGAATAACCCTGGTATATTTGAAAGGTCTATCCCTCAGAGAGAAAAACAATTCACCTTCTTTATTGAATAACACTGATATATATGAAAGGTCTATCCATCAGACAGAAAAAAATTCCCCGTCTTTATTGAATAACCCTGGTATATATAAAAGGTCTATCCCTCAGTCAGACAAAAAATTCCCCGTCTTTATTGAATAACCTGGTATATAAAAAAGGGCTATCCCTCAGTCAGAAAAAAAATTCCCTTTCTTTATTAAATAACCCTGATATATATGAAAGATCTATCCCTCAGACAGAAAAAAATTCCCCTTCTTTATTGAATAACCCTGATATATATGAAAGGTCTATCCCATCAGACAGAAAAAAATTCCCCTTCTTTATTGAATAACCCTGGTAGATATAAAAGGTCTATCCCTCAGACAGAAAAAAAATTCCACTTCTTTATTGATTAACCCTGGTATATATATAAGGTCTATCCCTCAGTCAGAAAGAAATTCCCCGTCTTTATTGAATAGCACTAGTATATATAAAAGGGCTATACCTCAGTCAGACAAAAAATTCCCCTTCTTTATTGAATAACACTGATATATATGAAAGGTCTATCCATCAGACAGAAAAAAATTCCCATTCTTTATTGAATAACCCTGGTATATATAAAAGGTCTATCCCTCAGACAGAAAAAAATTCCCCTTCTTTATTAAATAACCCAGGTATATATAAAAGGTCTATCACTCAGTCAGACAAAAAATTCCCCGTCTTTATTGATTAACCCTGGTATATATATAAGGTCTATCCCTCAGTCAGAAAGAAATTCCCCGTCTTTATTGAGTAGCACTAGTATATATAAAAGGGCTATCCCTCAGACAGAAAAAAATTCCCCTTCTTTATTAAATAACCCAGGTATATATGAAAGGTCTATCCCTCAGTCAGACAAAAAATTCCACTTCTTTATTGAATAACCCTGGTATATATAAAAGGGCTATCCCTCAGACAGACAAGAAATTCCCCGTCTTTATTGAATAACACTAGTATATATAAAAGGTCTATCCCTCAGACAGAAAAAAATTCCCCTTCTTTATTGAATAACCCTGGTATATATAAAAGGTATATCCCTTAGACAGAAAAAAAATTCCCCTTTTTTATTGAATAACCCTGGTATATATAAAAAGTCTATAGCTCAGACAAAAAAAAAATCCCCCTTCTTTATTGAATAACCCTGGTATATATAAAAGGTCTATCCCTCAGTCAGAAATAAATTCCCCGTCTTTATTGAATAACCCTGGTATATATAAAAGGTCTATCCCTCAGACAGAAAAAAATTCCCCTTTTTATTGAATAACCCTGGTATATATAAAAGGTCTATCCCTCAGAGAGAAAAAAATTCTCCTTCTTTATTGAATAACCCTGGTATATATAATAGGTCTATCCCTCAGATAGAAAAAAATTCCCCTTCTTTATTGAATAACCCTGGTATATATAAAAGGTCTATAGATCAAACAGAAAAAAAATTCCCCTTCTTTATTGAATAAACCTGATATATATGAAAGGTCTATCCATCAGACAGAAAAAAATTCCCATTCTTTATTGAATAACCCTGGTATATATAAAAGGGCTATCCCTCAGTCAGACAAAAAATTCCCCTTATTTATTAAATAACCCGGGTATATATACAAGGTCTATCCCTCAGACAGAAAAAAATTCCCCTTCTTTATTGAATAACCCTAGTATATATAAAAGGGCTATCCCTCAGACAGACAAGAAATTCCCCTTCTTTATTAAATAACCCTGGTAGATATAAAAGGTCTATCCCTCAGAGAGAAAAAAGATTTCCCTTCTTTATTGAATAACCCTGGTATATATGAAAGGTCTATCCCTCAGTCAGACAAAAAATTCCCCGTCTTTATTGAATGACCTGGTATATAAAAAAGGGCTATCCCTCAGTCAGAAAAAAATTCCCTTTCTTTATTAAATAACCCTGATATATATGAAAGATCTATCCCTCAGTCAGAAAAAAATTCCCCTTCTTTATTGAATAACCCTGATATATATGAAAGGTCTATCCCATCAGACAGAAAAAAATTCCCCTTCTTTATTGAATAACCCTGGTATATATAAAAGGGCTATCACTCAGACACAAAAAAGCTCCCCTTCTTTATTGAATAACCCTGGTATATATAAAAGGTCTATCCCTCAGACAGAAAAAATTCCCCTTCTTTATTAAATAACCCGGGTATATATAAAAGGTCTATCCCTCAGACAGAAAAAAATTCCTCTTTTTTATTGAATAACCCTGATATATATAAAAGGTCTATCCCTCAGACAGAAAAAAAATTCCCCTTCTTTATTGAATAACCCTGATATATATAAAAGGTCTATCCCTCAGTCAGAAAAAAATTCCCCGTCTTTATTGAATAACCCTGGTATATATGAAAGGTCTATCACTCAGACAGAAAAAAATTCCCCTTCTATATTGAATACCCCTGGTATATATAAAAGGTCTACCCCTAAGACAGAAAAAAATTTCCCCTTCTTTATTGAATAAACCTGGCAAATATAAAAGGTCTATCCCTCAGACAGAAAAAAATTCCCCTTCTTTATTGAATAACCCTGGTATATATAAAAGGTCTATCCCTCAGTCAGACAAAAAATTCCACTTCTTTATTGATTAACCCTGGTATATATATAAGGTCTATCCCTCAGTCAGAAAGAAATTCCCCGTCTTTATTGAATAGCACTAGTATATATAAAAGGGCTATACCTCAGTCAGACAAAAAATTCCCCTTCTTTATTGAATAACACTGATATATATGAAAGGTCTATCCATCAGACAGAAAAAAATTCCCATTCTTTATTGAATAACACTGGTATATATAAAAGGTCTATCCCTCAGACAGAAAAAAATTCCCCTTCTTTATTAAATAACCCAGGTATATATGAAAGGTCTATCCCTCAGTCAGACAAAAAATTCCACCTCTTTATTGAATAACCCTGGTATATATAAAAGGGCTATCCCACAGTCAAAATAAAAATTCCCCTTCTTTATTGAATAACCCTGGTATATATAAAAGGGCTATCCCTCAGACACGAAAAAGCTCCCCTTCTTTATTGAATAACCCTGGTATATATAAAAGGTCTATAGATCAAACAGAAAAAAATTCCCCTTCTTTATTGAATAAACCTGATATATATGAAAGGTCTATCTCTCAGACAGAAAAAAAATTCCCCTTCTTTATTGAATAACCCTGGTATATTTGAAAGGTCTATCCCTCAGAGAGAAAAAAAATTCCCCTTCTTTATTGAATAACACTGATATATATGAAAGGTCTATCCATCAGACAGAAAAAAATTCCCCGTCTTTATTGAATAACCCTGGTATATATAAAAGGTCTATCCCTCAGTCAGACAAAAAATTCCCCGTCTTTATTGAATAACCTGGTATATAAAAAAGGGCTATCCCTCAGTCAGAAATAAAATTCCCTTTCTTTATTAAAAACCCTGATATATATGAAAGATCTATCCCTCAGACAGAAAAAAATTCCCCTTCTTTATTGAATAACCCTGATATATATGAAAGGTCTATCCCATCAGACAAAAAAAAATTCCCCTTCTTTATTGAATAACCCTGGTAGATATGAAAGGTCTATCCCTCAGACAGAAAAAAAAATTCCCCTTCTTTATTGAATAACACTGGTATATATAAAAGGTCTATCCCTCAGTCAGACAAAAAATTCCACTTCTTTATTGAGTAACCCTGGTATATATAAAAGGTCTATCCCTCAGTCAGAAAAAAATTCCCCGTCTTTATTGAATAACACTAGTATATATAAAAGGGCTATCCCTCAATCAGACAAAAAATTCCCCTTCTTTATTAAAAAACCCGGGTATATATACAAGGTCTATCCCTCAGACAGAAAAAAAACCCCTTCTTTATTGAATAACCCTGGTATATATAAAAAGACTATCCCTCAGTCAAAAAAAAAATTCCCCTTCTTTATTGAATAACCCTGGTATATATAAAAGGGCTATCCCTCAGACACAAAAAAGCTCCCCTTCTTTATTGAATAACACTGGTATATATAAAAGGTCTCTAGCTCAAACAGAAAAAAAATTCCCCTTCTTTATTGAATAAACCTGATATATATGAAAGGTCTATCCCTCAGACAGAAAAAAAATTCCCCTTCTTTATTGAATAACCCTGGTATATTTGAAAGGTCTATCCCTCAGACAGAAAAAAAATTCCCCTTCTTTATTGAATAACACTGATATATATGAAAGGTCTATCCATCAGACAGAAAAAAATTCCCCTTCTTTATTGAATAACCCTGGTATATATAAAAGGGCTATCACTCAGACAAAAAAAAACTCCCCTTCTTTATTGAATAACCCTGGTATATATAAAAGGTCTATCCCTCAGACAGAAAAAAAGTCCCCTTCTTTATTGAATAACGCTAGTATATATAAAAGGGCTATCCCTCAGACAGACAAGAAATTCCCCTTCTTTATTAAATAACCCTGGTAGATATAAAAGGTCTATCCCTCAGAGAGAAAAAAGATTCCCCTTCTTTATTGAATAACCCTGGTATATATAAAAGGTCTATCCCTCAGACAGAAAAAAAATTCCCCTTCTTTATTGAATAAACCTGATATATATAAAAGGTGTATCCGTCAGTCAGAAAAAAATTCCCCGTCTTTATTGAATAACCCTGGTATATATAAAAGGTCTATCCCTCAGTCAGAAAAAATTCCCCTTCTTTATTGAATAACCCTGGTATATATAAAAAGACAATCCCTCAGTCCAAAAAAAAATTCCCCTTCTTTATTGAATAACCCTGGTATATATAAAAGGGCTATCCCTCAGACACAAAAAAGCTCCCCTTCTTTATTGAATAACCCTGGTATATATAAAAGGTCTATAGCTCAAACAGAAAAAAAATTCCCCTTCTTTATTGAATAAACCTGATATATATGAAAGGTCTATCCCTCAGACAGAAAAAAAATTCCCCTTCTTTATTGAATAACCCTGGTATATTTGAAAGGTCTCTCCCTCAGTCAGACAAAAAATTCCCCTTCTTTATTGAATAACACTGATATATATGAAAGGTCTATCCATCAGACAGAAAAAAATTCCCCTTCTTTATTGAATAACCCTGGTATATATAAAAGGGCTATCCCTCAGACACAAAAAATCTCCCCTTCTTTATTGAATAACCCTGGTATATATAAAAGGTCTATCCCTCAGACAGAAAAAAAGTCCCCTTCTTTATTGAATAACACTAGTATATATAAAAGGGCTATCCCTCAATCAGACAAAAAATTCCCCTTCTTTATTAAAAAACCCGGGTATATATACAAGGTCTATCCCTCAGACAGAAAAAAAACCCCTTCTTTATTGAATAACCCTGGTATATATAAAAAGACTATCCCTCAGTCAAAAAAAAAATTCCCCTTCTTTATTGAATAACCCTGGTATATATAAAAGGGCTATCCCTCAGACACAAAAAAGCTCCCCTTCTTTATTGAATAACACTGGTATATATAAAAGGTCTCTAGCTCAAACAGAAAAAAAATTCCCCTTCTTTATTGAATAAACCTGATATATATGAAAGGTCTATCCCTCAGACAGAAAAAAAATTCCCCTTCTTTATTGAATAACCCTGGTATATTTGAAAGGTCTATCCCTCAGACAGAAAAAAAATTCCCCTTCTTTATTGAATAACACTGATATATATGAAAGGTCTATCCATCAGACAGAAAAAAATTCCCCTTCTTTATTGAATAACCCTGGTATATATAAAAGGGCTATCACTCAGACAAAAAAAAACTCCCCTTCTTTATTGAATAACCCTGGTATATATAAAAGGTCTATCCCTCAGACAGAAAAAAAGTCCCCTTCTTTATTGAATAACGCTAGTATATATAAAAGGGCTATCCCTCAGACAGACAAGAAATTCCCCTTCTTTATTAAATAACCCTGGTAGATATAAAAGGTCTATCCCTCAGAGAGAAAAAAGATTCCCCTTCTTTATTGAATAACCCTGGTATATATAAAAGGTCTATCCCTCAGACAGAAAAAAAATTCCCCTTCTTTATTGAATAAACCTGATATATATAAAAGGTGTATCCGTCAGTCAGAAAAAAATTCCCCGTCTTTATTGAATAACCCTGGTATATATAAAAGGTCTATCCCTCAGTCAGAAAAAATTCCCCTTCTTTATTGAATAACCCTGGTATATATAAAAAGACAATCCCTCAGACAGAAAAAAAGTCCCCTTCTTTATTGAATAACACTAGTATATATAAAAGGGCTATCCCTCAATCAGACAAAAAATTCCCCTTCTTTATTAAAAAACCCGGGTATATATACAAGGTCTATCCCTCAGACAGAAAAAAAACCCCTTCTTTATTGAATAACCCTGGTATATATAAAAAGACTATCCCTCAGTCAAAAAAAAAATTCCCCTTCTTTATTGAATAACCCTGGTATATATAAAAGGGCTATCCCTCAGACACAAAAAAGCTCCCCTTCTTTATTGAATAACACTGGTATATATAAAAGGTCTCTAGCTCAAACAGAAAAAAAATTCCCCTTCTTTATTGAATAAACCTGATATATATGAAAGGTCTATCCCTCAGACAGAAAAAAAATTCCCCTTCTTTATTGAATAACCCTGGTATATTTGAAAGGTCTATCCCTCAGACAGAAAAAAAATTCCCCTTCTTTATTGAATAACACTGATATATATGAAAGGTCTATCCATCAGACAGAAAAAAATTCCCCTTCTTTATTGAATAACCCTGGTATATATAAAAGGGCTATCACTCAGACAAAAAAAAACTCCCCTTCTTTATTGAATAACCCTGGTATATATAAAAGGTCTATCCCTCAGACAGAAAAAAAGTCCCCTTCTTTATTGAATAACGCTAGTATATATAAAAGGGCTATCCCTCAGACAGACAAGAAATTCCCCTTCTTTATTAAATAACCCTGGTAGATATAAAAGGTCTATCCCTCAGAGAGAAAAAAGATTCCCCTTCTTTATTGAATAACCCTGGTATATATAAAAGGTCTATCCCTCAGACAGAAAAAAAATTCCCCTTCTTTATTGAATAAACCTGATATATATAAAAGGTGTATCCGTCAGTCAGAAAAAAATTCCCCGTCTTTATTGAATAACCCTGGTATATATAAAAGGTCTATCCCTCAGTCAGAAAAAATTCCCCTTCTTTATTGAATAACCCTGGTATATATAAAAAGACAATCCCTCAGTCCAAAAAAAAATTCCCCTTCTTTATTGAATAACCCTGGTATATATAAAAGGGCTATCCCTCAGACACAAAAAAGCTCCCCTTCTTTATTGAATAACCCTGGTATATATAAAAGGTCTATAGCTCAAACAGAAAAAAAATTCCCCTTCTTTATTGAATAAACCTGATATATATGAAAGGTCTATCCCTCAGACAGAAAAAAAATTCCCCTTCTTTATTGAATAACCCTGGTATATTTGAAAGGTCTCTCCCTCAGTCAGACAAAAAATTCCCCTTCTTTATTGAATAACACTGATATATATGAAAGGTCTATCCATCAGACAGAAAAAAATTCCCCTTCTTTATTGAATAACCCTGGTATATATAAAAGGGCTATCCCTCAGACACAAAAAATCTCCCCTTCTTTATTGAATAACCCTGGTATATATAAAAGGTCTATCCCTCAGACAGAAAAAAAGTCCCCTTCTTTATTGAATAACCCAAGTATATATGAAAGGGCTATCCCTCAGACAGACAAGAAATTCCCCTTCTTTATTAAATAACCCTGGTAGATATAAAAGGTCTATCCCTCAGAGAGAAAAAAGATTTCCCTTCTTTATTGAATAACCCTGGTATATATAAAAGGTCTATCCCTCAGTCAGACAAAAAATTCCCCGTCTTTATTGAATGACCTGGTATATAAAAAAGGGCTATCCCTCAGTCAGAAAAAAATTCCCTTTCTTTATTAAATAACCCTGATATATATGAAAGATCTATCCCTCAGTCAGAAAAAAATTCCCCTTCTTTATTGAATAACCCTGATATATATGAAAGGTCTATCTCATCAGACAGAAAAAAATTCCCCTTCTTTATTGAATAACCCTGGTATATATAAAAGGGCTATCACTCAGACACAAAAAAGCTCCCCTTCTTTATTGAATAACCCTGGTATATATAAAAGGGCTATCCCTCAGACAGAAAAAATTCCCCTTCTTTATTAAATAACCCGGGTATATATAAAAGGTCTATCCCTCAGACAGAAAAAAATTCCCTTTTTTATTGAATAGCCCAGATATATATAAAAGGTCTATCCCTCAGACAGAAAAAAAATTCCCCTTCTTTATTGAATAACCCTGATATATATAAAAGGTCTATCCCTCAGTCAGAAAAAAATTCCCCGTCTTTATTGAATAACCCTGGTATATATGAAAGGTCTATCACTCAGACAGAAAAAAATTCCCCTTCTATATTGAATACCCCTGGTATATATAAAAGGTCTATCCCTCAGACAGAAAAAAATTTCCCCTTCTTTATTGAATAAACCTGGTATATATAAAAGGTCTATCCCTCAGTCAGAAAAAAATTCCCTTTCTTTATTAAATAACCCTGATATATATGAAAGATCTATCCCTCAGTCAGTAAAAAATTCCCCTTCTTTATTGAATAAACCTGGTATATATAAAAGGTCTATCCCTCAGAAAGACAAAAAATTCCCCTTCTTTATTGAATAACCCTGGTATATATAAAAGGTCTATTCCTCAGACAGAAAAAAATTCCCCTTCTTTATTGAATAACCATGATATATATGAAAGGTCTATCCCTCAGACAGAAAAAAAATTCCCCTTCTATATTGAATAACCCTGGTATATATAAAAGGTCTATCCCTCAGACAGAAAAAAAATTCCTCTTCTTTATTGAATAACCCTGGTATATATAAAAGGTCTATCCCTCAGTCAGACAAAAAATTCCACTTCTTTATTGATTAACCCTGGTATATATAAAAGGTCTATCCCTCAGTCAGAAAAAAATTCCCCGTCTTTATTGAATAACACTAGTATATATAAAAGGGCTATCCCTCAGTCAGACAAAAAATTCCCCTTCTTTATTAAATAACCCGGGTATATATACAAGGTCTATCCCTCAGACAGAAAAAAATTCCCCTTCTTTATTGAATAACCCTGGTATATATAAAAGGGCTATCCCTCAGTCAAAAAAAAAATTCCCTTTCTTTATTATATAACCCTGGTATATATAAAAGGGCTATCCCTCAGACAGAAAAAAGCTCCCCTTCTTTATTGAATAACCCTGGTATATATAAAAGGTCTATCCCTCAGATCGAAAAAAATTCCCCTTCTTTATTGAATAACACTGATCTATATGAAAAGTCTATCTATCAGACAGAAAAAAATTCCCCTTTTTTATCAAATAACCTGGGTATATTTAAAAGGTCTATCCCTGAGATAGAAAAAATTCTCCGTTTTTATTGAATAACCCTGATATATATAAAAGGTGTATCCCTCAGACCGAAAAAAAATTCCCCTTCTTTATTGAATAACCCTTATATATATAAAAGGTCTCTCCCTCAGGCAGAAAAAAATTCCCCTTCTTTATTGAATAACCCTGATATATATAAAAGGTCTATCCCTTAGACAGATAAAAAATTCCCCTTCTTTATTGAATAACCCTGGTATATATAAAAGGTCTATCCCTCAGACAGACAAAAAATTCCCTTTCTTTATTGAATAACCCTGATATATATGAAAGATCTATCCCTCAGCCAGAAAAAAATCGCCTTCTTTATTGAATAACCCTGATATATATGAAAGATCTATTCCTCAGACAGAAAAAAAATTCCCCTTCTTTATTGAATCACCCTGGTATATATAAAAGGTCTCTCCCTCAGGCAGAAAAAAATTCCCCTTCTTTATTGAATACCCTGGTATATATAAAAGGTCTATCCCTCAGCCAGAAAAAAATTCCCCTTCTTTATTGAATAACCCAGATATATATGAAAGGTCTATCCCTCAGTCAGACAAAAAATTCCCCATCTTTATTGAATAACCCTGGTATATATAAAAGTTCTATACCTCGGACAGAAAAAAATTCCCCTTCTTTATTGAATGACCCTGATAAATATAAAAGGTCTATCCCTCAGTCAGAAAAAAATTCCCCTTCTTTATTGAATAACCCTGATATATATAAAAGGTCTATCCCTCAGTCAGACAAAAAATTCCCCTTCTTTATTGAATAACCCTGGTATATATAAAAGTTGTATACCTCAGACAGATAAAAAATTCCCCTTCTTTATTGAATAACCCTGGTATATATAAAAGGTATATCCCTCAGTCAGAAAAAAATTCCCCTTCTTTATTGAATAACCCTGGTATATATAAAAGGTCTATCCCTCAGCCAGAAAAAAATTCCCCTCTTTATTGAATAACCCTGATATATATGAAAGGTGTATTCCTCAGTCAGACAAAAAATTCCCCTTCTTTATTGAATAACCCTGGTATATATAAAAGTTCTATCCCTCAGACAGAAAAAAATTCCCCTTCTTTATTGAATAACCCTGGTATATATAATAGGTCTATCCCTCAGACAGATAAAAAATTCCCCTTCTTTATTGAATAACCCTGGTATATATAAAAGGTCTATCCCTCAGATCGAAAAAAATTCCCCTTCTTTATTGAATAACACTGATATATATGAAAGGTCTATCCATCAGACAGAAAAAAATTCCCCTTCTTTATTGAATAACCCTGATAAATCTGAAAGGTCTATCCCTCAGACAGAAGAAAATTCCCCTTTTTTATTGAATAACCCTGATATATATAAAAGGTCTATCCCTTAGACAGATAAAAAATTCCCCTTCTTTATTGAATAACCCTGGTATATATAAAAGGTCTATCCCTCTGACAGACAAAAATCCCCCTCTTTATTGAATTACCCTGGTATATATAAATGGTCCATCCCTCTGTCAGAAAACAATACCCTTTCTTTATTGAATAACCCTGATATATATGAAAAATCTATCCCTCATACAGAAAAAAATTTCTTCTTCTTTATTGAATAACCCTGGTATATATAAAAGGTCTATCCCTCAGATCGAAAAAAATTCCCCTTCTTTATTTAATAACACTGATATATATGAAAGGTATATCCATCAGAGAGAAAAAAATTCCCCTTCTTTATTGAATAACCCTGATATATATGAAAGGTCTATCCCTCAGACAGAAAAAAATTCCCCTTTTTTATTGAATAACCCTGACATATATAAAAGGTCTATCCCTCAGTCAGACAAAAAATTCCCCTTCTTTATTAAATAACCCTGGTATATATAAAAGGTCTATCCCTCAGTCAGAGAAAAATTCCCCTTCTTTATTGAATAACCCTGGTATATATAAAACGTCTATCCCTCAGACAGAAAAAAATTCCCCTTCTTTATTGAATAACCCTGATATATATGAAAGGTCTATCCCTCAGACAGATAAACAATTCCCCTTCTTTATTGAATAACCCTGGTATATATAAAAGGTCTATCCCTCAGACAGAAAAAAATTCTCCTTCTTTATTGAATAACCCTGGTATATATAAAAGGTCTATCCCTCAGATCGAAAAAATTTCCCCTTCTTTATTGAATAACCCTGATATATATGAAATGTCTATCCCTCAGACAGAAAAAAAATTCCCTTTCTCTATTAAATAACCCTGGCATATATAAAAGGTCTATCCCTCAGACAGAAAAAAATTCCCCTTCTTTATTGAATAACCCTGGTATATATAAAAGGTCTATCCCTCAGATCGAAAAAAATTCCCCTTCTATATTGAATAACACTGATATATATGAAAAGTCTATCCATCAGACAGAAAAAAATTCCCCTTCTTTATTGAATAACACTGATATATATGAATGGTCTATCCCTCAGACAGAAAAAAATTCCCCTTCTTTATTGAATAACACTGATATATATAAAAGGGCTATCCCTCAGACACAAAAAAGCTCCCCTTCTTTATTGAATAACCCTGGTATATATAAAAGGTCTATCCCTCAGACAGAAAAAAATTCCCCTTTTTTTTGAATAACCCTGATATATATAAAAGGTCTATCCCTTAGACAGAAAAAAAATTCCCCTTCTTTATTGAATAACCCTGGTATATATAAAAGGGCTATCCCTCAGTCAGAAAAAAATTCCCCGTCTTTATTGAATAACCCTGGTATATATAAAACGTCTATCCCTCAGACAGAAAAAAATTCCCCTTCTTTATTGAATAACTCTGGTATATATAAAAGGTATATCCCTCAGACAGAAAAAAATTCCCCTTCTTTATTGAATAACCCTGGTATATATAAAAGGTCTATCCCTCAGACAGAAAAAAATTCCCCTTCTTTATTGAATAACCCTGGTATATATAAAAGGTCTATCCCTCAGTCAGACAAAAAATTCCCCTTCTTTATTGAATAACCCTGGTATATATAAAACGTCTATCCCTCAGACAGAAAAAAATTCCCCTTCTTTATTGAATAACTCTGGTATATATAAAAGGTATATCCCTCAGACAGAAAAAAATTCCCCTTCTTTATTGAATAACCCTGGTATATATAAAAGGTCTATCCCTCAGACAGAAAAAAATTCCCCTTCTTTATTGAATAACTCTGGTATATATGAAAGGTCAATCCCTCAGACAGATAAAAAATTCCCCTTCTTTATTGAATAACCCTGGTATATATAAAAGGTCTATCCCTCAGACAGAAAAAAATTCTCCTTCTTTATTGAATAACCCTGGTATATATAAAAGGTCTATCCCTCAGATCGAAAAAATTTCCCCTTCTTTATTGAATAACACTGATATATATGAAAGGTCTATCCATCAGACAGAAAAAAATTCCCCTTTTTTGTTGAATAACCCTGATATATATAAAAGGTCTATCCCTCAGACAGATAAAAAATTCCCCTTCTTTATTGAATAAACCTGGTATATATAAAAGGTCTATCCCTCTGTCAGACAAAAAATTCCCCTACTTTATTGAATTACCCTGGTATATATAAAACGTCTATCCCTCAGACAGAAAAAAATTCCCCTTCTTTATTGAATAACTCTGGTATATATAAAAGGTATATCCCTCAGACAGAAAAAAATTCCCCTTCTTTATTGAATAACCCTGGTATATATAAAAGGTCTATCCCTCAGACAGAAAAAAATTCCCCTTCTTTATTGAATAACCCTGGTATATATAAAAGGTCTATCCCTCAGTCAGACAAAAAATTCCCCTTCTTTATTGAATAACCCTGGTATATATAAAACGTCTATCCCTCAGACAGAAAAAAATTCCCCTTCTTTATTGAATAACTCTGGTATATATAAAAGGTATATCCCTCAGACAGAAAAAAATTCCCCTTCTTTATTGAATAACCCTGGTATATATAAAAGGTCTATCCCTCAGACAGAAAAAAATTCCCCTTCTTTATTGAATAACCCTGGTATATATAAAAGGTCTATCCCTCAGACAGACAAAAAATTCCCATTCTTTATTGAATAACCCTGGTTTATATAAAAGGTCTATCCCTCAGTCAGACAAAAAATTCCCCTTCTTTATTGAATAACCCTGGTATATATAAAAGGTCTATCCCTCAGTCAGAAAAAAATTCCCCGTCTTTATTGAATAACCCTGGTATATATAAAAGGTCTATCCCTCAGACAGAAAAAAATTCCCCTTCTTTATTGAATAACCCTGGTATATATAAAAACGTCTATCCCTCAGACAGAAGAAAATTCCCCTTCTTTATTGAATAACTCTGGTATATATAAAAGGTCTATCCCTCAGACAGAAAAAAAATTCCCCTTCTTTATTGAATAACTCTGGTATATATAAAAGGTATATCCCTCAGACAGAAAAAAATTCCCCTTCTTTATTGAATAACCCTGATATATATAAAAGGTCTATCCCTCAGACAGAAAAAAATTCCCCTTCTTTATTGAATAACCCTGATATATATAAAAGGTCTATCCCTCAGTCAGAAAAAAATTCCCCTTCTTTATTGAATAACCCTGATATATATGAAATGTCTATCCCTCAGACAGAAAAAAATTCCCCTTTTTTATTGAATAACCCTGGTATATATAAAAGGTCTATCCCTCAGACAGAAAAAAATTCCTCTTTTTTATTGAATAACCCTGGTATATATAAAAGGTCTATCTCTCAGACAAAAAAAAATTCCCCGTCTTTATTGAATAACCCTGGTATATATGAAAGGTCTATCCCTCAGACAGAAAAAAACTCCCCTCCTTTATTGTATAACCTATGTATCCATTATAGTTTCCAACCGAGTCAAAAATTCCCTTCTTTATTGCCTCTACCAATTCTATATGATGGGACACCCTCAATCAGAAACCTAAGCTTTATTTATTGAATAACCCTCATATATATAAAAGTTTCCTTCTCAGTGAGAATCACTACCCTTATTTATTGAATAATCCTTGTGTATAAAATTGGTCACTGCTCATTTAAAAAAAATCCCCTTATTTGTATATATAATTTGTTTATTGAATGTTCTTCGTATTTTCTATTAATTTATGCATGTCTTTATTCCTCTGTTTATGGTTCAAATCAATTAAATTTGTGTTTTTCATCCCTTAAATATCACCCACATAATGTTTCCTTTTAACTGTCCATTTCTTTAAGTAAACTATTAATCTTTTTGAAATATTTTAGCTAGCTGAAATATCAAACGAACATCTAATAAAAATTCACTTTACAAAAATGACTACCATATTGTTTTTTAGAACTTTTTCATCAAACATTATTATAAGCATGCGCTCAGTTTCAAGCTTTATAATAAGATTCTAATTGTACGAGTGTTCCAGCGAAATAAGTTTCTGACCATCCATTAATCATTGTCTTTCATTCAGGGTATTGTGGGTTTCTGGAATGGACGATGATGCAAGATTTACTTTCTACAATTCGAAAGATCGTCCTTTGCTTGATAATTTTCCTGACTCATAGTCTAATTCAGACTTAATTCAGTTATTCAAAAACGTTTACCATTGTTTCTAATGAAGGTGTAATTGTCGGTTTGCTCTTAACTCACCTTCGTTCGCCGTAGTTTCTTTGTTTGAAAACATTCCTTTTTGACAGCACAAAGCAATAGATAAATAGTCAAAGATCAGCAATTAACAATTAAAAACAAATGACATACGGCATAAAATATTAATTGACGAGACTCCTTTTCCTTTTTTTATGGTTAGGGTCTTCTGAAAATAATAAAATAGATGTTTTTTCAAGTTCGAATTAAGGTGAATTTGGGAATCTTGACAAATCTTTGTATATATATATATATATATATATATATATATATATATATATATATATGCACGTGTGTGTGTGCGTGTGGATATATATATATATATATATATATATATATATATATATATATAGAGAGAGAGAGAGAGAGAGAGATTTTACTCTCTGAGCAAATGTTCGTTCAAGATATAAGATACTATGTATGAAAAAATATTCATTAATAAAAAGAAAATGTAATTTCTGAAGAAAACAAAGAAAGTCTGTGATTTTGTTAATTTTTCCCGCTACAGTTCTACTCTAAACTTCAAAATGTTCGCTTCTATTTTTTGGTTCTGTATCTTAAAATGTTAGAAATTAAATAAGTTTATTGAGTAAATTTATGGAAAATATCATGTTGCGAACCTCTTAATTATTTTGTTTGCGAATTCTTTTGAATATCTTGAAGCGAATTCTTTAAACTATCCTGCTGCGAATTTTCTCCTCCCCACAAATATCCTGTTGTGAATTCCTTAAAAAAACTGCTGCTGATTCCTTATTTGAGAGAGAGAGAGAGCGAGAGAGAGAGAGAGCACCCTGTTGTGAATTCTTTTAGATGCCCTGTTGCGGACTCCGTAAATACACTTTGGCGAATCCCCTAAATACCACGTCACGGACTCCTTTAATATTCTGTTGGGAATACCTTAATGTCAAGGTGTATATGCGTGTTGGGGGAGAACAATCATAAGTAAATTCTCTCTAGATTATATAATGTGTTTCCTGTTTCTATGTGGCTCAGCATGAAATCATATTTATAGCACAGTTATTCGAGCCGATTCTTTGCTTGAAAAAGTTCCACTTTTAAAACATTATTAGTCCCCGTGTCGGGATTAGATGAAAGTATAACAATTTAACACGCTTACAACTTAGTGTTTTACTGTAAATGATCTACTTATGCGATCAGAAAAATTATCAATTTAAGAGATACGTAAATAATGAGACCGAATTGACAAAGAAACATTTAAAATTTCTTGCAATAATTATGACTACTATAAGAACTCTACTGTTGGAAGCAAAATTGCCCGAATGGACTGGTAAGATGTCACTCAAGTGATAGTTTTCGTCCCTAAGCAATCGAAAGATAAGCAAATAATTATAATATGTTATAAGTTAAATGAAACATTTTACAATGTCAAATGTCTCTTTAAATTTTTCTAATCTCAGATTTTTTATACTTACAACTCAGTCGGATACATTTTTGATATACATGACTCTTGCGTAAGTAATCCTGATCATCTGTGGCTGGAGACATAAGTATTTATGGGTCAGTCACCCCCACCACAGACTACATCTCCTCATTATAGAGATGAGGTAGAGTCAGGATCAATATCTGACGTTGTGGCAATACAAAGAGACATGTCGACGAAGCAATTTTTGTTCCCCCATCCACATTTACGTGGGTAGGTCTTTACTTTAAATTCATATATCACAGTCTATCCTGGTTGAGAGGTTGTTAGAAACTAACTTGAATACCTTAGATAGGTGATGGCTTTTTTCTTTTCTTTTTTCTAACTTCGTTAGGAAAGCAAAAAGTGAATACAAGAAACTTCAGTAAATCAATTTACAATAAAATATTTTACTTTTATCTCAACGGCCAAAATAGAAAAGAAATTCATAAAAGGCAAATTTTTGTACATTTTTCAGTCGGGGAAGGAATTGCAAATTAATCAGATTATTTGCATTTCACATAGAACTCTCACCCTTAGAAAAAGTATGAGAAAAAAAACTATTCTCCCTCCAGATATTGGAGAATAGTAGGGCAGACTTGACTCTTTAACCTTGGTATGGCAACCAGTCTAGGAAAAGGAAAACTCTGAATTCTAACATGTTGAACTCTGATTAAAAAATTGACCTGGTGTCGCATCCTCCTCGTGCAGAGGGTGGGGGGATAAATACATATTTATATATAAGAAGGTTATTTGATAAATACGGGTAATTTTTTCCAGAATCATTTTCCATAAATGTACACTCTGAATTGTTTGGAATAGATTTGTAGTAAAAATTATTTTCTTCTGGGACATGAAAGGACCCATCACTATTATTTTCCTTGAAAAAGGTACAACTGTACCAGTGCTTCCTATCGGCAACTCCTTCGATAATATTCGCCTTATTTATTGAATGACTCATATATATATATATATATATATATATATATATATAGTGACAAAATTATTTCGTGAGTCAGGAACTAACCTACTACATTTTCGCCTAAGCGGCCCATCAGGGTACCTAAATATATATAATCCGAGGAGAACATCGAAGGGGTAGGAGTATCCAATTTGAGTGCTCGGTGTCAACAGCTATCGATGTATAATTAATTTAGGATTAAAAATACATCAAAACTCAACGTGCGGAATCAAACAATTCTTTTCATATAGAAATAAAAATAAAAATTCACTTCTTTAGTGTCATTATAAATTCATTTCTAGTCGTGAATTTCTTTCGTGTAATCACGACCAGAAATAAATCTATATAGACACCAAAGAACTGTTTTATATATATATATATATATATATATATATATATATATATATATATATATATATATATATATATATATATATACGAAATCAGCCGAAACGTTCATTGGCTGACCAATATATTTCATTAGAATATAACCAAATAAGGTCCTCATACTCCTTTCATCAGTGTTGCAGTGCTTGGATCCCATTGATAAATAAGTTAACAGCAGGAGATATGACGTCATCCTGTGACTTTTCAAACGCCCTCCATATAATCGTAAGAAATATTATTTAGAATGATTTTTTTAAAAATACATTTGACCAACTGATAATAACTAAATCTCTCTTTCATGTTGCCGAAATAAATTTCTTGGAAATTTTCATTCAATTGTTCTTTTTCGAGAATTTCCCTGGAAGGTCAGCTCAAATAAGCACAACGTTTCAATAAAGATAAATAAATAAATAAATAAATAAATAAAAAATCTAGAACGTGCAAAAGTAAAGAATTTTTTTCCATATTTCTGTTGATGGAAAAAACAAACCTAAATAAAAGAAAAAAAAAATCATCTAATATTCTAAAAGAATCAATCTTTGAATCATAAAGACTAAAAGACTAAAATCATTTTCTGTCTGACTGAATGAAAAGACTAAAAGCAAAAGTAACAAATAGTAAAGACTAATATCGGTTCAGTCAGTTTTTCGGGATTTTATTCCATTAGAATAAAAAATATATCATTCCCATTCATTTTATGATCATTATTGACAGGGGAAAATATTTACAGTTTTATTGAAAATAATTTCTAAAATTTACAACTCTTCTAAACTGAATATTATCATCTGTGATTATAAAGTTCATTTGGCAAGTAAATTTTTTTCTTCATTTCTCTCATTTTATTTATCTGAATGGCATTTATTCTTATATCTTGTCTTCTCGAAAAACTGACACCAGTTCAGTTAGTGCCCGTCATTTTACTCTCTTTGTAGAGAGAGTTGTAGAAAAAAGCTTTGTGTATGTGAGCAGAGAAGTGTAAGAAAGAATGAAGAGTGTTTTAGAGAAAGAGAGATGGGTGATAGGAGTAAAATTGTAAGAGCTTAAATTCATGGTATTCGCTTTTAACGAGCAGACGATAAGTCACATACTCATTCCAGTCTGTTCGTAACATCCAATCGAGGGCATTGTTCTGGATTGGGGTATTGTGTCATTGAGCACAACAGCTTGTTAAAGACATTTCCTTTCGTCGTTAGCGAACGGGCAATAACAGTAATCAAGGGAACATATGAATGATTATTTGAGGTAAAGGTAATGTCTTTCCTATCAACAGTTTGTTGCGATTCTACTCGCGGCTGACTTAAACAAAAGAAGACTATAATCAGACTGAAAAGAATTTCATTTGTTACAAGCAGAAACAAGAGAGATGGGCTTTGCACTCTCTCGGCAAAACCTTTTCTCTTTGTCTAATACCCCGACCTTACTACTTAGAGAAACCCAATTGACACACATAATTTTCTAGACCTCAACCTATGATTCATACTATGACACTTATCATTCTGACTAATGCAAATATTTTTACATTAATTTGTTTTAAAATATATTGGCCACAAATGACTACTTTGTGAATGAAAGAATTTTTTAATGAAAGTATTAATATGAAATGTATTTATATAATGAAAATTAAAATAGCAGTAAAACATTTCAAAGAAATACACATAATTTACAATTAAAATACATAAAATAAAAAACGAAAACAAATATTTTTGCGATCACCTGAAGTTAATGCCAATTCAGATGAAACTGCTTTCTCCTAATAAACTGTTTTCAAATGGCTTATCTGGGGGAGATATTCGTGAAAAGTAACGATTTTACAGAGAGGCATTTAACCTATCAGCACCTAAATCAATTTTCAAAAAATTAGATGACAATATACAGATAATCATTCTTAATTATGAGTGTTTAGGTAACTCAGTTGCAACTGGCATAACTTTCACTGCGATCGGAAACAATACTTGATACATTTCGTCTATGCGTAGAATATTGAGAATTGCACAGTTTATAGATCAAACACAGAGATGTCTTTTCCCTAAGTTACATTTAATAGTTCCTTAAAAATTAAGATAAAGTAAAAAAGAAATACCTAACTTAAAGCTATTGCTACAAATTTGGCAAATAGGACTACGTTCGTGTGTGATCCTTATATAAGGGTATGTAAAGAATTTTTGTTCGCTCTTAGGCTATGGTTGAATGCAGCACCTCGTTACTGAGTAACTCCGTCTCGAGACTGATATTCTTCTTTTTGTATTGCAAGCAACATTCTTAGAAACTTGGATAAATTATTGCAGTTATTTCATTTCTTCTACTTTACTAACATTCGGTGTTGTACGGTGGAAAATATTTGGGGGTTCTTATTTTATCTCAAATTTGATTCCAAATATAATCTGCGCTGTAAATGTTGAATTCAATTTGAAATGATCCTAACAGATGGTAAATTTGGAGCCGGTCAACTTTTTCTGGTTGAAGCTTTGCAATATGATTAGCTGAAGTTTAATGATCTTCAAGAAGTTCTTAATATAAATGTCGCTAAAAGGATGAGTCAAGGAAAATAAATTCTCTTTGCTTAAGAAAAATTACTACAATTATCTCCGTAAGTATATTTCACCATTTCTCAGCCTCAACCGTGATTCCTTTGAGAGACATCAATTTCCCGGTATCACTTTCAAAACTCCTCCTCATCCTCCACCTTCTTCTTCTTCTTCTTCTTCTTCTTCTTCTTCTTCTTCTTCTTCTTCTTCTTCTTCTTCTTCCAACTCATGCTAGATGAAATTTCTTGCGTGTTGTACTATTTTCATGTTCTAGAAACAAGTCAGCTTTATTTTTCTTCCGTATCTTTTTCTGTATATCATGATCGCTCAAGGCTTTTATTGTTATGTTTCCATTGTATAAAAGAAAAGTATATAATGTAAGCAATATAATACTGCTCTTACTTTCACTAGTTGATATTTATGAAGAATAGACAATGGAAATTTTCACCCAGTAAATTCATTAGGGAAATCTTTTGTGTGTTGCAGAGGCCCTTTCATGTCCTCCATATTCTTTAGATGGGGTATCTGATAAGCAAAGGCTTTTATCGTTAAATAGTTCCTCTTATTGCCTTCTTGGGTCGTCTCTGTCCATGATTCTGTCTGTGTTTCTAAGCTTTCTGGTCAAGCTTGCAGTTTATATTGATCTATACTTCTTCATGATCATATGCAGGCGATTTTGACGTTACATTAATCGTCATTAGAAAACGGACGCGGAGACCCGACTTTAAATCATAGATGATGTTTTTTGCATTTTATATTGCGCTTAGAAAAGATTTGAATCCAAATATTCTCCTCCAAGCTATGGGTAAAATGTTGGGTATACTGGGTTCTTCAACATTTGGACACCAACCCATCTAGGAGAAAGAAAACAAGATTAATTAAAACTAGTTGTACTCCACATAAAAATTTCCCATGTGAAACTTCCAGCTCGGTGTGGAGAGGTTCGGTAAATACATATATTATCAGTGCGGTTGGTATGATTCGAACTTGCTCAAGGAGGTCTATATACTAAATCTATCACGCTGGTGATTGTACTTGAAGCAAAATACAAACTTTGTGGAAAACTTTGATATTGATACATTTAATGAAATACTGAAAATGATATATTGATAAGTGATCACAATAAAGACATTTTATTATTCAACAAAAGCAAAAACATTTAATTTTCTTGACAAAAATATTAATCTTGACCGTTAGCCTAAAATAGATGAAGCAAAAGGTAAGCCACGGAGCTGATCGGAAACTTAAAACCTTATATATATATATATATATATATATATATATAAGAAAAACTTTTACTTTTATATACGTGTACGTATATATATATATATATATATATATATATATATAAGAAAAACTTTTAAAAATTACTCATATTTTTTGTAATAATATTTATTTCAGCAAACCTCATACTTACAAATATATGAAGACAAAAAAGTGTGAAGTGGTTGGTGTGTGTATATATATATATATATATATATATACCAACCACTTCACACGGGATGGCTGGCACATAAGGTCTGTTTTAAGTGGAGTTTAACAGATTTGAATTGAGAGTTTACATTCACCAAAACCGGTTGCCATACAATGGTAAGAAATCTAGTCTATCCGACTATTTACCCATTCCTGGAGGTTGAATAGTTGGATTCATACCTTTTCCTGAAGGTATTAGTGCTGTGTAATGCAAACATCCAGGTTTTGGATTTGAAATCGGGTCTCCGTATCCATTGTCTGACAACGGTAACCATCAACGGTTTTACAAATTATCGATCATTTGCAACATTAAAAAGAAAGCAATATTACCGCGAAGAAAAGAAATATATGATTAAGAAAATTGATGATTAAATGATAACTTCTACTTATTTACATTAAACCAAGGGAAGTATTGTCGACTGGGACATGCATCAACTGATTTGAATCAGCTGATGTTGTCTTAGAAATTGTTGCAATAAAACATTACTGAGTCTATATATATATATATATATATATATATAGGAGGCACCCGTAATATAATGAATATCGTCGTTGGAAAGTGGCACGAATTCAAATTCTGCAAAAGGCTTTCTGCATTTCACATTGTACTAATACAATTGGGACTATTCTCCCAACAGCGATGGTCAAAAAGTAGGACAGGCGGCATTCGTTAACACACACACACACACACTCACACACACACATATATATATATATATATCATCATCATTATGACTCGTGCTAATGGCATAAATCCCTCTGATTCCCTCACACCATCCGTCCATATTGTCCATCATCCCTGACCACGGTATCCAGAGTCTACACCAAGATGAATATAAGTTTTTGTTGGACGGCCAACACAGATGTATCATTAAATAAGATAACATGTGTTAGAGAATGTCACTTATGAGTTTGTTGCGTGTTTCTCAGCAGTGTCCAGCGTGTCTTGTTCATCAAACTTTGGTGGTTTATGCGATTCGAGGTAAGTGTCCGTAAAGCTTGTCTTGTTCATCTTATTTCCATGGTTTGTCATATTTGGCCACTTCACTATTCCATCAAGATGTAGGAGTCCACAGGAGAATATCACTTTGACTCTAGGGCAGTGCCCAAAATGTTTTCTCAATCTTACTTGGATGTTTTGTGAGATGAGTAGTAAGTGTCCATACACCACGTCTTCTTCATCTTACTAAGATTTTTTGTAAATTACAGCCAATTAACTGGTGCATCTCCGTATAAGAGTCCACAACAGAATGCCACTTCCAAGTTTGTTCCTACTTCCTCACCAGTACCTAGCATGTCTTGTCCATATTTCCTCGACCATTTATGAGATACAGCCAAGTTAATGGTGTATCCTTTTATGGGAGTCCACAGGATAATGCCACTTCTGGGTTTGTACCTTCTTCCCCACCAGTACCAAGCATGTCTTGTCCATATTCCCTGGACAGTTCATGAGATACGGCCATTTGCTTGATGGATCCTCATACAGGAGCCCACAGGAGAGTGGCATTTCTGTGTTTGTACCGGCTTCCCCTGCAGTGCCTACCATGTTTTGTCCTCGTATAGAAGTTCACAGGAGAATGGCATTTCTGTGTTTGTACCTACTACCCAAGCAGTACCTAGCATGTCTTGTCCGTCTAGCCTTGACAGTTTTTGAGATAGGGCTACTTTACTGGTGTATCCTTGTATAGTAGTCCACAGGTGAATGTCATTTCTGAGTTTGTACCTGCTTCCCAAGCAGTACCTATCATGTCTTGTCCATCTTCCCCGGACAGTTTAGGAGATACGGCCATTTTACTAGTGCCTCATTGTATAGGAGTCCACAGGAGAATGTCACTTCTGTGTTTGTACCTGCTTCTCAAGCAGATCCTATCATATCATGTCCATCTGCCACTGATAGTTCGTGAGATACAGCCATTTTACTGGTGCATCCCTGTGCAGGAGTCAACCGAATGTCCCTTTTTAGTTCATACCTGCTTCTCCAGCAAGCCCATCATGTGTTGTAGACTTTCTTGGATGGTTAACAAGATACAGTCACTTTACTGATACAGCCCTGTGTGAGAGTCCACAGAAGAATGTCACTTCATAGTTTGTACCTGATTCTCCAGCAGTGCCTAACATGTCTTGTTCATCTTCCTTGGATAATTTGTGAGCTGAGAGCTAAATGGTCATATAGCTGTATTGTGTTTGTATAGGAGTCGCAGTTAAAAGTCAGTTATGAGTTTTGTCCCTTTTTCTTTAGCAGTCTCCAGCATATCTTGTTAATGACTTGGATGATGTGTTTGTATAGATGCTTTTTTTGTGTTTTATGCTTTCAGGGAATGTGCACCTTAGATCATATTTTGCTGGTGATGCCGAAAAATCCTATGTCTGAATAAAAAATATTTTTTTAATGCCTATTCAATTGTAAACGGAAATTTTGATTTGATTTGATTTGATTCCTTTGAATAATGTCATATCAATCTTCGTGGGATATTTCAAGCAAAAGAATATTAGTGATATGTTTTAACAGATTGATGGGGTAAGGATATTTCTACTTTCTCCTGGGGTATCAGTCCGAAATTTATTGATCGACTGAAGTTCAAACTTCCTTTTTATAATGTCATAGTCCAGCACGTTATCAACGCGTTCCTTCCCCAAAGAGAATTTCATCAAGAATTGCACTCTCTTGTATGAAATACATAATATTGTTTTTTACTTAAATAATAAATGATATAAAATTCAAAAATTACTAAATATTAATTTGATACAAAATCATTAATAATATTTGAATGAACAAATGAAGTGTGTGCAAACGTTTCTGGTTTATTTTAAAAGTGTTTTCTAATAGAGAATGAATCGACAGTTATCAAAAAAGAAAAAGACAAAAAAAAAAAAAAAAGAAAATGTTGTGCTTTTCAACTTTTTCATGGCACCTAACAGTGTTTCATATTGACCTTTGACAGGCCGGGTCGTGTGGATTTCAAAAATACAGGATGTGCAGCTGTATCATAAGATAAACAAGGGACAGCGGAAATGCCGCGTGAATTGCGTGCGAAAAAAATATGTAGGCGTCAGAAAACTATATAATGACGTAAGATTTAGACCCCAGCAGTCAGTTGGAGTTAGCAGTCAGCAGAGTAGACACTTCACGCCGTTTTGGGCACGAATCTATGGACGGCGGTCCCTGGGTTGAGAAGTCAGCCTTGTATCAATCTCTCGTGAAAGAAGCATGGAGAAACAAACCTCTCTGGAAATGTATCTCTACGTTGGGTAAATTTGAAGATATGGCGTCAATCATAGCACTTCCTGTCCGATTCTCTCTCTCTTTCTCTCTCTCTCTCTCTCTCTCTCTCTCACACACACACACACACACACACACCACAATTTCGACCTTTCATAGTAATAAAAAAGAAGTTTATATTTTTATAAACAAGTGTTCTTGTCACTTGTTCCCCACCCGTATATACAGCAACAGGAATGATCAAATTTGCTTCATTGATTCAAATGTTTTAAAATGATTAACTATAAACAAAAACTACCTACGCATCTTTATGTGGACATGCACATCTTCTTAAAAATATTTTATTGAGATCTAAAAAAATATACATACGAAAGAACATGTCTTCAAAAATGTATTATAAATCATATATGCGCAATATTATTCAGAATATTTATCGATTATTGGTTTAATTCCGTTGTATTATCAAAATACACTAAGAGACCAACAATAAAGAGTATGCGATTTTGTATTTCAGTAACATAAATTGTGTTCACATATCAACCAATATTTCAACTATCTCCAGTGATATTATTGGAATCCTCGGGAGTTTTAAAGCTTTAACATTATTGATAATCCTTCTTGTGTCCCAGGCAGAGTCGATAAAAAAACAGCTTGTGTCAAGATGGTCAGCTACATTTTCACGTCCTGGCTCTAAGTAAGAAATGAGCTGGAAATTGTCAATATCTGACGTTTACCAGGAGGCACATCGTGCCAATCAACCAATTAGAAATTGCTAATCAGTCTGACATACATATTAGGTTGCCTTTCTTCTTTCTATAAGACCTGTTCATGTTTCCATCTGGACATTATCTATGCAAATACCCTTGTGCAGCTGTTAAAGAAGTGCTACGGTATCCCTTACCTGAAACACAATGGTCGCACTGGTGTTTCTGTTCGTGTGCAGCAAGCAAGGAAATGGTACAGCTTTCCTTATATGAAATTCAGTGGTCACAGTGGTGTTTATGTCCTTCTGCAGCTGCTAATGACGTGCTACAGTTTCCCTTATATGAAACACAATGGGCCCGTTAGTGTTTCTTATCTTGTGAAGCTACTAAGAAATGCTACAGTTTTCCTTATTTGAAACACTGGTGTTTATGTTCTCTAGGCGTTATTAAGGAAATGTTAGTTTTCTTGAAATGAAACACAACGGGCACACTGATGTTTCTGTCCTTGTGTAGCTACTTGGGAAATGCTACAGTTTTCCTTTTAGGAAAAACAATGTACAAACTGTTTTTTTGTCCTTGTGTAGCAACTTGGGAAGTGTTATATTTTTCTTTATATGAAAGGCAATGGGCACGCTGGTGTTGTGTAGCAACTAAGAAATGCTACAGTTTTCCTTATTTGAAATACAACGGGCACGCTAATGTAGATACTAAACAAGGGTTACAGTTTTCTTCATGCGAAACACACGTTACTGTGACTGTCCTGGCGTAGTTGATAAGGCAGTGCTAGAGTTTTCCGTATTTGTCTTTGTGTAGCTGCTAATCAAGTGCTACAGTCTTCCTTACATAAAACACAATGGGGACGCTGGTGTTTCTGTTCTCTTGCAGCTACAAAGGAAGTGCTACAGTTTTCCACATCCGAAAGGCAATGGGCACAATGGTGTTTCTATCCTTGTATCGCTACTGAGGAAATGCTACAGTTTTCCTTGTCTGAAACACCATGTGGATACTGGTGCTTTTATCCTTATGTAGCTACTAAAATATGCTATTGTTTTCTTTTTACGACACACACTGGGATGGCTGGGTATTTCTGTCCTTGTGTAGCTGATAAGGAAGGACTACAGTTTTCCTGATCCTAAACACACTGTAGTCACGCTAGTATTTCTGTTGTTGTGCAAATTTTCTCATCTCCTCTTTCTGTGTCCTATCCCAGCTTTTGGCCTTGATAGACTACACCTACTCCTACTCTGTCATACATCTTTGAATTATTTGCATATCTCAATTTCTTCTCAGTCCTCACTTGAATCTCTGATTATCTTTGGACCATAAGAATTCCTGGACACTGTAACACTCAGAAAGCAAGAGTAGTTCCAGTTTATTGAGGGGTTTTCATAAAATTGTAATGCTTCACTTCTTGCAATTCTTCATTAGATTTTTCCAGTTTCTCATTTTTATTTCATTATCAGGAAATGTATTTACTCTTTTGTTGAGATTTGGAAAGTTCCTTCACAATATGTTTCTTTGAAGAACATATTATATTCTGAAAGTAGGAAATTGCTATCTTAGATCAGAAACAATATTACCTATCCTCTTAAGAGCCATGTTGAGATTTTGAAGATAATTCATTTTTTTAGTAAAAATGTGAGTCTTCATATCCATTCATCATTTTCAATTAGGGATAGGATATTTTCTTTAACTAAATCATCAATAGGTTTTTACAGATCCACAAACCTATTCAAAATATTATTGACAGCCATTGTGTAGCGTAGTAGAAAGAGATATCATAACGTTTAAAAGCTTGTCCTTTAATACAATAATCTTTGAACTGTTGAGGAATCTTCCTATCATTAAATAGACAAATTCAAGAACAGATTTCGTAATATCTTCATATTTGAAGTATGTGACTGCCATGTATCGACAATAAACAATGCAATATAGAGGGAGAAACTCTTGATAATTGGAATCCCTAATCATGATTCTGTATTTTTCTTAACCATTGCATTTCTTTTATCTAATAAAAAACTTATTTCCCTCCGTCAACTCTCAAAGTTTGCTCAAAATATTGCCCAGGTGTTTATACACATAATGAAATATTGATCAATCTTATAACGCTTTGAATATTTTCATTTTCATACAATGATTTATTTCTGAATAAAAATCGAACTTTTTTATTTACATTTCTGCATATTAAACCAGTAAAAGGTAATCAAAATTTTGATATTTGATATTTAAAATAGAAAGAAAAAAACGTGTCAATTCAAGAGGCAAAGAAGTGAGAATAATTTTGATCATTTGTTACAAAGATTTAAACAAGTAAATAATAAATCACTTATAACAATGGTTTTTATTGAAATATTAAGTAATTGTTTTGTGAATATTGTAGATTTATGTTGAAGGTTTTATTTGTTCTTTACTTGTCAGTTGCATATATTGACCCAGTAAATTATTTGAATTTAGATATATTTAAAGAAAAAAATAAACTTGATGGATTGTTTCGAAAGGTAAAAATCAGTTGTCACCCAAAACTGGGCCTTCTTCCTACTGTCTGAATACAAAATAGTCGTTAACCATATAAAATGATTTATTGGCCCTCTTACTTTAGTTGTTCTGTTGGGCGTCTAAGCACACCCCTCACAAGGTAAGCTTGGTGGGGGTTGTGGTGGGGGGTAATTGGTTTAGATCACCTGACCACGAAACAGGAAGTACAATGTTACATGGTATCAGTCTTCATGTTCTCAAAAAGACTCAACTCTTTAGCATCAAAGCAATTTTTCTCGTAGGCAGATCACATTGTCATAATGGAAGAACACGTCTCCGAAGGATTGCACATATTTGAGGGCTGCCCATCAGTTAATATATCAAAGGGGCTCTGTAAAAGAAATACAAAGATACTCTTACAAAGGCAGTCACCTCTGGTGAAATCAACGGAGGACAGAATGAGGTAGCCAACGGAAAACAATGACAGCAAACCATTAAATAAAAAGCGGAGAGTCAATATGAATGGAAAGAGAATATATATATATATATAATTTTACATGAAAAAAATTAAAATACCAAATATGTTGAATTTAATTGTTTTTCCTGTGTCAATAAGGCAGCAAAACTTTTTTCTAAATAGAGATGTAAACATACAGAAATATGACAATAGTTTAGGACATTTCAATTTTTCAGCTTTTCGGTATCATAAGACTCCATTACAGTTGCAGTTCTGTAACATTAATAAATAAAGTATATTCCGACAATAAAAATTTGTTGTAGAGAGGCTAAACATTGCTTCAGCACTCTTCAAGATGGACTGGCTCATAGCGATAACTAGCCAACGATTAAAGACTTCGTGGTGGGGATTTAATCAGGTGAATCCAGTTGATTGGACACACTTCGGCCGGCCTTGGAGTCAGCGGCACGGATCTGGTCGGATGTGTCACGTTTCTGGACATACATCGACCCTCAGAGGGCCGTCCCCCAGGCTCTTACTGTCCTCGAAGTGGCTAGGATTATCGCCTGGTGCCTGAGGCCCCCTTTTTAGGGGAATGCCGACGGGGCCCGAAGCATTTTGGGGAATGCTGGAGGTTTCTGTCCTACAGCCCTACGCCCGAACCCACCTTAAAAAGGCCTTGTGCTACAGTCGTCCAGTTGATGGAACGTTCGACAAATACCATTGATTTAATCAGCTGGATCCAGTGGATGGGATACACTTCGGCCAGCTGTGGTATCAATGGCACGGATCTGGTTGGATGTGTTACGTCTCTGGACTGACATACCTCGAGCCTCAAGGAGCCGTCATCCCCAGGCTCTAACCCTCCTCGGAGGGGTTAGGTTTATCGCGAAGCACCCCATTTTAAGGGGGATGTCAACGGGGTCCGAGATATTTTGGGGAATGCCGGGCGCGTCTGAGCCATGGCCACGGCCCCGTGCCCGGACCCACCTTAAAAAGGCTTTGTGCCACACTCGTCCGTTTGGTGGGGTTTGCGACAAATACCGTTTATTTAACCAGCTGGATCCAGTAGATGGGATACACTTCGGACGGCCGGAGTGTCAGCGGTACGAATCTGGTCGGGTGTGTCACATTTTTGGATACGGTTGTCAGCCGAGGCTGCTTAGTGCGGGTGCTGAGGAGGCCTAGCATTGGTGTCTTCCGAGGCTCTAACCCTCCTCGGAGGGGTTAGGTTTATCGCCTGGCGCCCCTTTTTTATGGGAATGTCGACGGGGCTCGAGGCATTTGGGGGAATGCCGGGCGTGTCTGGCCCAAGCCCTGCGCCCGCGCCCACCTTTAAAAATGTCTTGTGCCACACTCGTCCGTTTGGTGGGGCGGGCGACTTGATTGATTTAATACACTGATTTAATAAGCTGATTAATATTCGGACTGATCTTGCTTCCTTTGGCTCTGCAGCATTTAACTCTCCTGTATTTCTTGTAAGTTCTCTTGTTAATTATTTGTAACTTATTGTACTATGTCTTTTTGTG
The DNA here is from genome assembly GCA_963585895.1 of Sepioteuthis lessoniana. Taxonomy (NCBI): domain Eukaryota; kingdom Metazoa; phylum Mollusca; class Cephalopoda; order Myopsida; family Loliginidae; genus Sepioteuthis; species Sepioteuthis lessoniana. Next base: position 13,139 of record CAUZXS010001659.1, on the reverse strand, counting down.
TGTATCTGTTAGCACTGGATATTGGTGCTAAATAAATATATCAAGTATTCATTCTTCTCTTTATATCATTCACCTCGATGATACAACAAAACTGAAGAAAAGATTTTCGGTTTTGAAATTTAAAATATTTTTTAAAGATTTTCACATTAGATTTTTAACAAACATTTTGGAACATTATAGCAAAAAGTAAAATCGGCTTTTTTTTTCGATGGTCTTTGTTTCATGATATTCAAACGTATTAATGTTCAAATCTTTCCATTATTTCCAGTGGTCTTCTTTTGGCAACTATTATGAGTTCCTTTAGTTTACTATAGAAGCACATAAGAGATGCCAAATACAATTGTTAAAATTGTTAGAATATACTTTTATATATATAAATGAACCGCCTCTGTTTTGATACATATGCAGCAGAAAGAACTTTGTATTTTTGTTTGGCGCGTAAATTAATCTAACCGTTATGGCCGTCACATATTTTCACCCAATCAGGATGACTTATCCTATTCAGCCCGGACCATTTTCCCGGACAGCATAAAAATGGTGACAGCCCGCCAAACTATCTCTTCCTCAGAGCCTTTTGAGAAGGACGGACGTACTTTCTGTCCGCTCCCGGCATAGCGGCAGAATCACAACACCATGAAGAAAGCCGTCTGATTTATGGACCTCTTGAGTCTACTCTCTTAGACCACGGTGTCCCAGTTGAACATGAATGAATCCGCCACTTACAGGAACACCTTTATGTCGCCTCTAACTTTTACTATGTCTACAGCGACGCGTAATTTTCGCTCAGACATCCAGCTACCTCATTCCTGGGCAACATTTTCTGGAGACTTTCATGCCTCTCTCCTACAACAACCAGGACCACACATTTATGGGTGACTACATCATTCCTGTCCTTAACCAGCCAACATGACTTTTGCTACACCTATGGCGACGCATATTCCGCTCAGATATTCAACAATGCCTTGACTGTAGCGACGCACATTTCGCTCAGGCATTTAGCTCAACTCAATGACTATTTCCTTCCTTCCTTCCTTCCTTCCTTCCTTCCTACGAGACTTTCAGCATAAAGGTACCCTTTATTCTGGCTGCCATTAAACCTTCATAAAAACTTTTCGATATCTCGTTCCATCTCTTTTATTTACAACTACATAGCGAGGAACTAACGTAACAACGTAACAACTCTTCCTCGCTAAACGTACGTGTTGACTTTTTACTCTGAGAAGAAAGGCCATTGAGCATTAAAATCACGCACACACTTTAATATTTAGTTTAGTATTTAGTTTTTGATTTTTACTGATTAAATGATATAATTCATTACTTAAAAATCAATTGATTCGCGGAACTCTTCACAGTTCCTCATAAATAAATACTTCAGTTCTTAACACTCACCATCCTTAAATATCACAAATGCCATTGGTGAAATTTGAATTTAATGCTTTCCAAGAATTCTTGTTGGGCGTCTTCGTGGTGTAATGGTTAAAGCGATGGATTGTGGAATTTTGGATTTTCCATCGAAAAATAAGGACACATTTTTTATTCATAGTTTCTTTTTTATCTTTATACGTTCATTTGGTAAAAAAGAAAATAATTTCTGCCACATCTTTTAAAAAATCTTTCGAAAAATAAAATTATGATAATGTTTCAAACTACTTACAAGTTTAGGGTTACATTTTTTAAAATAATATTTTCAATGTAATCAAAAATATCTTAAAATAAAATTATATTGTATTGCGTTAATTCTTAGATTCTTTTATCGTTAAATTCTTAGAGGGTAAAGAAAAATTTGAATTAAAACTTTTTCTGCATCTTAGAAAATTATTTACAAAAAATTGTTCAGTAACTGAGCATTAATTCTTTAAAAAAATTATGTCGAAATTTTACGTAGTAAAGGTTTAATCGCCAAGTTAGGTGACAAAATTTGAGTAACAAATTTTAAAATGATTTAGTCCTTTTATTATTAATTCCCCCTAAAGCTGGGTCTAGTTCGGTCTGAAAGTACTCGGAAAAATACGGTGCCTTTCTTAATTCATTCTATCCTGAAGTCAAATGACTCATACGAATACTTGAGCGGATCAAAGATAAAATATGCAGAAACGAAGTGTCTGTCTTATTTTATCAAATATATTTAAAAGAGAAAATGCTGCACATATACACATATATTCTTATGTGTATTTACATATATACGCGTATCCTTCATAGAAAAATTTATAACAAAAACTAAGATATTCATTTCCCCAACACACTTCCATACTTCTGGACGATTTTTCATTTATATATTCCATTTCTGTTGGTCAAGTCTTTGATGAAACTTGATACACTTGACAGTGGCTGTAGCCCCACCCTCCTTCCGTCTACTTAACCATGACCCAGATGTTACAAAAATAAATCACAATCACAGCCAATAACTGTCACCACTCTGATATATATCTCTATCTCTCCCTTTCTTTTCTTTTTTCTATCTTTTCTTCCTATGACCCCTCCCTCTTTTTATTTTGAATTATCTATTTCCTCCTAAGCTGAACTTTAGAAAATCTCGTGATTTTGATGAAGTCTATCTGAAATAAAGACGAAATATCATTTTGAATCCGTTGTCAGTGTTTCCTTTTATCCACTTTTCCACTTTTTTTTCTCTTCTTTTTGGATTTACCATTTAATTAAGACTAACAAGACAAGCTGGACACTGCTAGAGAAGCAAGGACGGACTCATAAGCAACATTCTCTTAGAGACTCCTATGCATGAACGCATCAATGTTGACCGACTTGCCAGGACTTAGATACATCAGATATGTGATGACAGGGACGGATGGCCGGAGAGAGTCAGGGAACTTCGTACTATCAGCCTGACTTGATATATATATATATATATATATATATATATATATATATATATATATATATATATATATATTAGCTTAAAACAACGTCATAAGGACCAATTATATTAAAGCAAAACTTTATAATAGGCAACAGAATAGCAAGTATAGATAATGTGGAGACAGAGAAGAAACGGTGAATCACATAATAAGCCAATGAAGCAAACAACCAGAAAAGGAGCACAACATTAGGCATGATTGGGTTGGAAAGGAGATCCACTGGGAATTGTGCAAGAAATTGAAATTTGATCATACTACCAAATGGTTTATGCACAAACCAGAATCCATCAAAATACTAAGAATGAGACCCATGAAATTCTCTGTGATTTTGAGATACAAAAAGATAGCTTAATCCTCCCATAAGATTAGACCTTGTGGTATATTATTAAAAAAAAGGATTGTGTCATCGAGTGGATTTTGTCGTTCCGGTTGACCACAGACTGAAAATAAAAGAGTTCTGGAGACCCAAGGAGACTTGCTGTCACTCAGACACCTGTGAAAGATCAACAGTAAACGTTGGTGTTAAAAATTTGCAAGGAGTGAAAGAATAATATTTATAATAGTGGAAATTATTTACTGACTACGATATATATATATATATCATCATCATCATCATGTCGCGCCATCAGCACGGATATTTCTTACCCTCTCTGGTTCGTCTAACTTTGATAGTTTTCGTGACGGGTGGTAGGTGGCCGTACAGTTGCTGTTTTGTGGGGTGCTGTCTCCAGGACTTATTTATAATTGCTCGCAGCATTCTCGTGCAATTGCCGTCAAGCTTCTCCATACGTTTTGTTAGCGTCCACGTGGTGCATCCATATAGCAGCTTGGAAGAAACTGCGCTTCATTTTATCGGTCAGGTCTGACTTCCATACGACCAATAGCCTATCGATAGCTGTCCATGCCTTTGCTATTCGTGTGTCGATGTCTGTCTCGATCGATGAGACACTGCTTCCTAGGTAGGTGAACTTGTCAACCAGTTTCAGTGCGCTACCGTTTAGTGTGGAGGTGTCGCCTGTTTGATTGAGGCACATATATTCCGTCTTCTGTGTGTTGACATAGAGGCCAATGCCTGTAGCAGCTCGTTCTAGACTATGTAGCAGAGTTTCGGATTGTGCGGGTGCATTTGCCAGAAGTGCTATATCATCGGCGTAGTCAGCGTCGGTAATTGTTTTAGCGGGGTACCTTCTGCCCCTTTCTTTTGTTAGTTTGAAACCGTTTTCTTGGATTTTATCAATAGATGTTCTAAGCACGTAGTCTTGACATATGATGAAGAGGTATAGGGCTAATGTGTCTCCTTGCAGTACACCTGCTACAATATCGAAGTAGTCTGTATCTCCATCCGGAGAACGGACGTTTACCTTAGTGTTTCTTAGTGTTTCTATAGAGCATCATAATGGCTGCGACTGTTTCTTCTGGTAGGCCGTATACGAGAAGGATTTGCTTCATCTTTCCTCTGTGAATGGAGTCAAAGGCCTTTGTAAAGTCGACAAATAGTATTGTTGCCTGTAGGTTTTTTGCGCGTACACCTTAAAGAATTCGACGGATAGTCAAAATTTGTGAGGTCGTGGATCTATTTCTCCGGAAGCCATTTTGGTTCTTCCAAAGTATATTGTCAATTTTAGGTTCTATGCAGTTGCGTAGTAGGGCATTGTATATCTTGGCCGCTATGGAAGTGAGTGTTATACCTCGGTAGTTCTTGGCTAATCCGACGTCGCCTTATTTTGGAAAAGGGATGATGCATCCCTTCATCCATCTGTCTATAAGATTTTGATTATATAAGGCATTACAATGTCGGAGCAGTATGTCATCGAATTTTCTGGTCTTCCATACTTCTGAGGGTATTTCATCGAGCCCTGCTGCTTTTCTATCTTTAATTTTTCTCAGTACCGAGTCGAGTTCTACTTGAGTAAACGGTCCTAATTTGATGTCTAATTGCTTACTTATAATTCTCGTGATTGGTTCATGAGTAACTTCCGGAGGGTTTCCGAGTAAATTCTCGAAATGCTGTTTTTACATGTGTTTGATCTTGTTGGCTAGTAGCTTTCAGTTTAGCTTTAGCAGGGCTCTTCCTTCTGCTCACTTCGGTTATCGTTTGCCATGCTACCCTAGATTGTCGATCTTCCACCAAGTCTTATCGATCTGATTTTGTATGTATTCTCTCTGTTCTTTTAGGTATATGTTAGCTAATTCATTTTGGACTTTTTTTTAAGTTACAGGGCATTGGTATTGGTTGGGTTCTTCCTGTTGCTTTTGGAGGCAGCTTTCGCGTCTGCACGCTTTTCTCTAACCTCTAATGTCTCCCATGAGATTCTATATTTTCTTCTTTGTTTAGTTGGAATGAATTCAGCTGCCGCTTCTAAGTGGGCGTTGAAGAAATTCTCATATTCTTCATTCGAAGTATATGTTTCTGCCTGTTCTTGTAGAGTATCATATTTGTTTCTTAGTGCTAACGTGTATTTATCACTAATATCTCTGTTATTAAGCAGGGCACAGCCATATTGTTTGGTGGTCGTTGTTTTGGTGTCATTCTTTCGTAGGCTCAGTCGTATTTTTGCCGTGACAATTCGGTGATCGGTGGACACACCCTCGAATAAGGAGTAAGCTTCGCAATTTAATGCGCTATTTTTCCATTTCTTGTTTATTAATACGTAGTCAATCTGTGCTTTGGTATTGTTTGGATATGTGTAGGTCCAAAGTTTTCCCTCCCTTTTTTGAAAGCTTGTATTAAGGCATGTTAATTTATTTCCGATCGTGAAATCTGTTAGATGTTGTCCATTTCTGTTTGAAGAGTTATGTAGGCTAAATTTGTGGTTTCGGTTTTTGCCAATTTGGGCATTCATGTCTCCACCAATGACGAGAACGTTGTGTTTCGGGGTGCTTCCAGCAAGAGAGGATAACTCATCATAGAAGGCGATGAGTTCAGTTTCTTCACTTACATTAGTAAGGCTGTAGTAGGAGATGATTGTTGTTCTGGGGTTGCCATTGAAAGTAGCTACTATCATTCTAGGTTGTATTTTCTCTATGCTATTTTGTGATCTTAGGTCCTATAAGCGTACCTACACCTCCTATTTCCCAGCTATGGGTTAAATAGTACCACTACTGTTCTTCTAGGAGAATGGCTTTGGCATTAAATAACTTACAAAGGTTGATATGCCATTAAACAAGGAAACCAAACCAAATAAACACCTCCTATCGTAGCCTTGACAGAATTTTTCCGTGCTGATGCAGTGGCTATCGTCCATCCATTACCAGAATCATGATATTTAATATCCTCGCTATGTGTGTCTCAGTGCTCTTGGACGCATATTATATCTATGTTATATTCTATGGCTGATGCAGTCAGCTCTGGTAGTTGTCCTATTCTATTTAAGGTTCTAACGTTGAAAGTCGCTATTTGTATTGTTTGTTTGCATTTTAGTAATTTTTGATTGAGCTCTGAAGCTGATTTTTCGAACACTGAGGCCAGGGCTCCAAATATATATATACGTATGTGTGTGTGTGTGTGTGTGTGTGTGTTGAAATGATAGATTGTGGTGAATCTGACAGTATGGTAGAAATATGTGGGAAGTTGGATAAATCAAACACTTATATATATTTTAAAATGAATAGGTTCAGAAAGAGATTCGTATTTTTGAAGATTTATTTATTTATTTCGTTCTTACATATGTGTATGTTTTCAGCTTGTTGCTTTCGACAGAGAACATATATGGCACAAGGCCATGTGAATGAAATACTCAATAAGTCTTGAACTCACTCGTATTCGAAGTCATAAAATACAGCCAACCATAAATGTAAATGACTTGTCATTGTTTTTGTCATTTTCCCTGTTTGTATCTCTTAAGATGGTTTCAGTTGGAGCTGAAAGTACTTAGGAAAATGTGGTAACCTTTTGAATTCATTTCATCTAGTAGTTAAATGATTCATACAAAGACTTGAATGGATCAATGATAAAATAGTCAGAAACGAAGTGTTTGTTGTATTTAGGCACCAAGATCTGAAGAAGTCCTGTTAATTTTTTTTCATGTTTTTGGAAATTTCAAAAATGCGTAACAGGATGGAAATAAATTTATAATCCTATGTGACCGGTTTCGTTGTTTTTCTTAAAGAATTTATTGCTCTGTATTATTGTTACATTGAGCTCTTTACCAGGAAAATTTAAATATTCATTCATGAATAATTTCTTGTCCTGATGGAATTACTCCCAACTCCGGTTTAACTGAACCAAAGAATACTATATATATATATATATATATATATATATATAGTTACAATTGCCAACTCTAATGTAAATCAGAATTTGAAATTATACTGTCTTGCCTCACATTTTCAAAGCTGTTATTAAATTTTTAAACATCATTTGCATATATCATGACAATTTCTTTAAAATACATTAATTTGTATTTAACCTGTGGCATTATGGTTCATTCTTGTTGCACCAGGGCTTCTAAACTAGGTGAGATTTTCAGTGTACCAAAATTTTCCTCTTGAATTGGATTATATTCAATATAATCATCTATGAATTAAATGAAGAATTTAGTGCTTGATATTATTGGTAAATTGGGATAATTTATTTCATGATGATAGTTTATATAACTTATACAAGTTTATCTAAATCACTAAATACCAAATTCTTGGAACTCATCTAATTATAATTATTTAAGCTTTTTTAACGGCAACAAGTTATTCTACAAAGAAATTTGATTGTTTGTATCTTTTATTTCATTTTCAACAAATGATAACAATCCAAGTCTGTTATTTTGGTTGCTATTTACCCACAACTTACATACACACATATAAAGATATATAGTAATGATATTTGTTTAATAAAAAATAAAAGAGCCTCTGAAAGTTATGTCAATAAAATGAAATTATATTGTAAAAATTAATGATGAACTAAAATAAGTAAAACAAAAAATAGAAAATAGGAAAACTTCAAGAAAAAACTGTACCAATTTGTTTAAACATTAATAAAAGAAGAAAAATGTTTTAGTAAAAGAAAAGAAAGGGCCATTCAGATTGTAACTGTATAATCTATAGATTTTCTTGATGTGTTAAAAATGACTTTTAACACTTTCCTCATTAGTTTATTGAAGGTAAAGTAAGAATAAAAACATAGCAATAAATAATAATGAGTCTTACAAACAATAAATAAAATGTAAACAAGTGTAATAACGTAAGTATAAGTAAAAGGTTTCATCATTTTAAAGAAGTATTTGATATTGCAAGAGAAAATATATGGAAATATGAAAGTAATGGAAAACCATGAAATAATATAAAATGGAATGAAACCAAGGTTATACCAAGTAAAAGTTTCACATCAAAGCAACTGGAGTCTTTGACTGGAGGCGAGTATATGATGGTGTGAATTACTACTAACTTACAATTATTGAGAATATTTTGGCAAGGGATTAGTTAGTAGTAGAAATAATTAACTAATTAGCAACTATACATATTACTAAGGAGCAATGATTTATTGATCAGAATTAATCAGAAAATGATTTCAGTTTTTATGAAAATACTCATCAATGAAGAATAATGAAACCAAAAAGAATAATTTTGATAAAATTCAAGTTGTTTTTTCTCCAACGATTTTAAAATCATATTTATTATTAATTTTATACACATTATAATGAGAACATATTTAATGCTCAAATTGTAAGCCTGTTTCAAAACCGTTTGTGTTGTTTCTTTAATTGTATTAGGAGATTCAAACAAACAATAATTCTTGAAAAATATATTTGATAATTACATACTCAGTTTTCATATGGAAATGATGCATTTCGGTAACTTAAATAAAGATATTTGTTAAAGAATTTCTACCATCCATTAATTTGACAAGACTTAAGCATCATAAAACAGGAAAACACTGAACTGTAGTATCCAGTGGAAGTTTTTTTAAATCACAATTTATTTTTTTCGAGATTCTTCTTACTATAACAATGATAATAAGGCAACCCCACCCAAAAAAAGACAGCATCATTAAATATTGTGGATGTGTCTTGATCTGTTAAATGATCACATATTTGGCATTCATCAAACAAGTATTCCCATTTTGAGCAATTACATAGCAAATCAAAGTTATTCTTTATCATTAACTTTCAGTAGTAATAACTTATTCCTATAAATAGGTATATTGATATATATTCCTAGTTATAATAAATGATTTCTAGTAATATCTTGCTAATTTTAGTTGCCAATTTTGTTGTTAATAGTTACTAAACTAATCATTGGATATCACTAATTAGTCTCTCTTGCTAAAAATGTTCTCAGTAATTGAAGGTTAGTAGTAATTTGGCCTACTACATTCCTGCCACCAGTCATAGACTCAGTTGCTTGACTGCCAAGCCTTTATTTGGTTTAGCCTTGAATGAGACCCATGAGTCAAATATGCTCAGGCAATACCCCAAATGCCAACTATCCTAACATGAAATCATCAGCAAAAATTTACAAGTCTTAATCCCAAAAACAATAAGGAATTTCATAAATGTATATTTTCAGAGTATAACAAACAAAAAATGCATGTCTATCTCACAAAAATCATTTCACTTTTAAGATTTTCACTTGTGACAAGAAAGTAAACAACTCAAGAAAATTGTAAATGTTGGGTGTCATATTAAATAATTAGAATATGACACAAACATAAAATTGGGATTAAGTGAAGATTCCACAAACTTATATTACTTTATGTTAGCTCTACCATTTGGACCAATCAGAATTAGTCACAGAAAAATATTTTTTGGAACCAGTAAACAGTTTTCAGCGCACCTATCCACTTGTTACATTTATTTTTCCCATTAAAAAAAAAAAATACCAAAACTGATTGTCACTTGTTCCGATGCCAACAACTCATAATCGCATATTTCTGCCAGTTATATTCTCACCGAAATTCAAACATTGTCAACATCAAATCCCCAACTGCAATTCTTTTTATTCTGATATTTTATTAATCAACAATTTTATGCTGACTTATTGATCAATTGCTATGCCTCATATCATGGCTTGGTTTCATGAACAACAGTCAGAATTCTACAGACTATGAAGTGGAATTTGGGAAATGGGAGAAGCAAAATAAATATTTTCTCATGCACATGACATTTTCATTAGATATATTATTGAAACTGTTGAGCACACAATATTTTTATACATATCAATTAGTAGAGCTTATGTATAAACCAGATATAATTTATTATTTACGAATTTGTTAGCATGGTACCCATAAAAAATGCCAGGTTTATTTATATATGGATCAGCTCTTCTGCTGAGGATCCGAAAACGCTTTGAATAGAATCAGAGAATTAATTCTTGATACTTGTGTCTAGGATGAAAGTCTATTTCATTGAACTGAGAAAATGCCATATTCTTATTCAGAGTGAGAAAGAAAAATCGAGGAAGTAGGATTTTTGCCGGGTAAATTTTATATTAAATGAACAGATCTTTCACTCATTTGGACAGAGGTTCCCAACATTTTGTCACAGTGCCTACAAATACTTTTGTATGAGAATAGATATCAGTTGTATTTCTGAGAAGCCTATCTTAAAAGGGTTTATTCAAGGGAATACATACTTTAAACTTAATAAAGAAAATATGAAAAGGAGTTGTAAATTAAGAACTTGTGTGCCTATATCTGGTACATATTAGAATATTCCCTTTAGGCAAGACCATTTTTCTAATTGTTTTTTTTTCTTTTTTTCAAATAATTGGGTATAGAGGTAAAGTGAGTCAACTTTTTAGAGAGGCTATTTTAGTAAAAAGTGATGTTGTCAAAATTCTGGTAAATTATATGCCATCATATAAAAAATAAAATCAGGCATCTTAGAATTGAAACTGTTGAAACAATAAACAGAAAATGTAGCCAAAATGAATGACAGCATCATATTCTATAAATGTGTATCATTGTTATGTTATATGTTTTCTATCCTAATGAATTTGAAGCCTCTTTAATATCTTGCAATTCTACTTTATCGTAACAAGCAACCTGTCTAAAGAGAAAAGTACAGAGTGACTTTGACCTATGAGTCAGCATTTCTATGGCGAGCTGCTGGCATTCACAAGCAATTTATTTCTAGAGAATTTATTAGTTTACCATATGAATATTGCTAAAATGATAATGAGTTTTTGTAATTATTTCTTTCTTTCTTTTTTTCTTTCTTCCTTTGTTTAATGGCATATTAAACCTTGTGGATTATTTAATGCTGAAGCCATCCTTGGAAAAAAAAAACAGCAGTGATACTATTTAACCCATAGCTGGAGGGATAAAGAGGTTTGTACCTTTTCAAAGGGGCATTAGTCCAAAAGTGAATGTAAGAGTGTAACTGAAGTTTGAACTTACTTTAAGGTGACAGTCCAGCATTTGAGCTGTTACACCACAGGAACCGTTCTTATCAGCCATTCATTTTTTTATTAACTTACTTTATACATTATATTATATTATACTAAAAAACTGTTTGTACAATTCATTTCAACTCTTCTTTCCATTTATAGATGAAGGCATATGAAAAAATATGTAATATTTACTCACAACTGAAGATAAATTTTCAAGGTTTATTTAATGTCGTAAATTCGGTGGAAATTATATATATATATATATATATATAATAGAAATATGTGGAAAGTTGGATAAATCAAACACTTAACTCAAATTTAGATATTTCCTTCAGTTTTATTTCATTGTGAACTTCTTCAGACAGAGACCATTTTCTGAGTTTTTCTATTTAAAAGCATGTGAGGAGAAATGATAAGATGGTGGAGGGGTTATAGTTGTAGCTGGAAAGCTGGAAGGGGTTTAAAGTCAAATGTATCAGGTTTCATTAAAGATTTTTTGTTTTGAAAGTGGAGATAGATTTTAGGGAGCTGATAAAAAAAGTAGGAAAGGGTTTGGGTGAAAGGGTTTTGGTATATCTTGTTTCATGGAGAAATATAGACTATAATGTGATGTCAAAGAAATTTGTCTATATTGTGGTGTCTAGGTCATAATTGGGGTGAGAAAGGGTTAAGAGGTAAAGTGAGACGGAAAAAGAAAGGATTCTCAAAAGTATGGTGGCACAGAGTGAAAAAAGTTTTTTTTTCCTTCTATCAGTTTTCTATTTTGAGTTTGTTTTCATTTTGTATGATGTTCACCAGTCAATTTCTTTCCATTTCATTTCTTCTCACATGCTTTTAAATAGAAAAACTCAGGAAATGGTCTCTGTCTGAAGAGGTTCAAGATGAAATAAAGCCAAACGAAATATTACACATCTAAATTTGAGTTAAGTGTTTGATTTATCCAACTTTCCACATATTTCTATCATACTATCAGATTCACAACAATCTATTATTTCAACATACACACATATATACATATATATTTATATGTCTATATGTACACATATATATATATATATATATACAAATATTTATGTATATATATGTATATATATATATATATATACATACAAATATATATGTACATATATATATATGTGTGTGTGTGTGTGTGTGAAAACATTCAGCAAATAAGAGAATTATAATTCTTATCTTGATACTTGGCAAATTGTCTGAATATTTGAAAATATCTGTAGAGTCATGGAAAAATTAAAATCCTGATGAGTTGTGATTAATGAAAAAAATTTGAGGACATATAATCTCTTTCATTCTCATATATATGCATGTGTGTATGTGTGTGTGTGTGTATCCATCATTTGTAAAAAAAAAAAAAAAATCTGCAAAACTTAGTAAGAAACCAAACTGTAATCAATGCACCAAAAATGTAATACAAATATTATTATGGTCCCACCATCATGTTAGAATCATTGAAACACCACAATTGGAAGCAAACTAAATCTATGGCACTCTCCTATTTGGAGGTCGTAAAAACTAAGTCACATGATCTAATTTGGTGCCAAATTACAAAGTGTTTAGCTTCATTGCAGCACTTTGCTACCAATTCTGATCTTTTGTTTAAGAGTTGATCCAAATTAGGGAATACAATAATGTTCAGTTTTACTTCCAGGCACAATTTACATTATTTCAGTCCCTTGTTGCATGCAAAGGATCTCTTTACAATGCAGTTGCATATTCTTTGCTGTACTGTTCTTTAGATTCCCTTACATATTTACACAGCATTGTATTATTGACATAATGCTTATTTTTGAATGAAGCTTTGCAGTTATTGTATCTTTCCTTTCAGGATCTTTTGGTAGCCCCTGTATAAACCATATCTGGCACATGATCATTTTTACTGTAGTTTTATAAACCACATTTTAATTAAATGTTTCACTTCCAAAA
>CAUZXS010001658.1:135000-144330 GCA_963585895.1 Sepioteuthis lessoniana | reverse complement strand
AGAGATGTCACAATAGTCCAGATGGGAAACGGGGCTAGAGAGTGCGAATGACGTCACGCACCGGAAGCGCGCGGAGGATTTGGGGAATTTTGAAGAAAGTTAGTTGAGTTGAGAACGAGAAGGGTCGACTTTTGGGGCTCGTAGAGGCCAGACGAATTTGTGCGCTACGGGCGCCGCACGAGATGGGTGGGGGGCAGATGGAAAGGCCAGAATAGAAAGAATGTGTACCTCTCTTCCTTATGTCGAAAACCTTTTACTCAAAGGTAATAAAAGGTTTCGTACCTGAACTAAGAAATCGTAAGTCTTTTTGTCTTTCGTGATCCCTATGTTATATATGAACATTTTATGAACATTATATGTACATTTCGCATATTCATGTATGGCTATGTTTCACGTGGATAAAGGGGTTTATTTCTAAGTCTGAAATTGACCGTAAAAGCGAGACTCGAGTTCGATCTTGTTTATTACGATGTCTCGGTTGGTCCCCGTCAGCCACTTCATCACATGTGAGAAAGAAATCGTATTTTTTCGTGTCCAATCGACTGAGGCTGTAGAATACACCGACTGTATCTCTGCAGAGGATTAACAACGAGTGTCCTAGATTGCATAGTGAAGCTCCAGTTATGCTGGGACTTTGAGGAATACGGAGTACTCCTTCATTGCCTTCGCTTCTTGGTCCACTCTAACCCAGAGTATAAGCAGCTGTTAGGGCCCTATCTATGGCTCAAATAGATCAGTTTGAAAATTTGACAGTTTGACTGTGTACTTGGCTAAACTGAATTGTTTTTACATATAATTGTGAGTAAACAAAAACCTGTCCACTTATGCAAAACTGAATTGTTTGAAATAGAACTGTTTTACATTTAGAAATGACTTGTCGACTCGGGCTGAAGAATACACTGACTGCGTGTCTGTAGCGGGGTAAGATCCCCCACCCACTAAAGCATCTGGTGGTAATGACACTAAACAAGCTGGTGGTGAGGCTCCAGTATTGCTGGAGCTTTGGGGAATGCAGAGTACCCCTTCATTGCCCTCGCTCTTAAGTCCACTCTGGCCCGGAGTGGTAGCACCTGATGGAGTCCTATCTATGGGTCAAATAGAACTGTTCTACAATTAAACTGCGTTCTTTATGCTAAACTGAATAGTTTTAAATAGAACTACTTTTACATTAAACTGTGTGTAAACAAATGACTGATGTTTAGTTGAATTGTAAGTGATACTTAGCAATACTTGAAACGATTTAACAGAGTGCTTATGAATGAGAATTGTTAAATAGAATTATTAGTGTTGATTAGCAATACTTGTTGACATGCTAAACTAAATTGTTTGAAATAGGACTATCACTATTTAAACTGTATGTATGCCAATCTGAATTGTTTGAAATAGAACCGTTTATATATTTAACTGTGTGTAACCAAAAAATATAGTTAGACAAATGATAAACTGTGTGTAAACAAAAATATGTACATCTGCTAAACTGAATTGTTTGAAATAGAACTGTTTATATATTTAACTGTGTGTAACCAAAAAATATAGTTAAACAAATGATGAACTGTGTGTAAGCAAAAATATGTACATCTGCTAAACTGAATTGTTTGAAATAGAACTGTTTATATATTTAACTGTGTGTAACCAAAAAATGTAGTTGAACAAATGATCAATTGTGTGTAAACAAAAATATGTACTTCAGCTAAACTGAATTGTTTGAAATAGAACTGTTTACATATTTAACTGTGTGTAACCAAAAAATGTAGTTGAACAAATGATCAATTGTGTGTAAACAAAAATATGTATTTCCACTAAACTGAATTGTTTAAAATGAAGTGAACCCATTTAAGTGTGTGTAAAAAATGAGCTCAGCCTACCTTTACAATGTTATCTAAAAACTTTTTTAAGAAATTGTATATTTGATATATGGATAAAGAGGATTTAGTGTTAAATGACCTACAATGGTTGATATGCCATAAAACCAAACTAAACCAAATCACATATATTTAATATATATCTATGAAGAGGATTTGGCATCAAATAAACTAAAATGGTTGATATGCCATAAAACCGTACCAAAACAAACCTGGTATTTTTCTATTCAGAGGAAAACACTGTTAAAACCATACCTATGTTAGAGAGCAGAAATTCTCAACCCCCTGTCTACGAGTCACATTCGGCTCTCAAGGCCTCACTACCCCAACTCAACTTAGAAAATTTTCTCTTCTCCTTTTTATGATGACTATGAAGAAGTACCAGCTGATTAGGCTGAAGTCCAAGTTTCTTGCATGCCACATTCCCAATTCCTATAAGATCCACTTGCTTCCGTTTGGATCATTCTCCGAATATTATATATATATATACTGATATGTTGCATATATATATATATATATATATATATATATATATATACTGATGGACTTCTTATGGAAACCTCTTCAGTTAACCCCTATATTATATTTTTTTAGCTCAGTCGGCTGAGACTGTAGAATACACCAACTGGATCACTGCCGTAAGGTAAGAACCCCACTTCAATCAAGTGTCCTGGATATGACATTAAACCATCTGATGGTAAGGCTCCAGACCGGGAGTTTTGGGGAATATGGAGTACCTATTCATTGCTATTACTCCCAGCTCCACTATGTCTCAGAGTGGTAGCACTTGATAGTGTTCTATCTATGGGTAAAAAAACGGTTTGACATTTAAACTGTGTGTAACCAAATGACTGGTGTTTTATTGAATTATTAGCGATACATTGCAATACTTAGAACAATTTAACGAATAAGTAAAGTTGAATAGAATTATTAGAGTTGATAAACAATACTTGAAACTCTTAAAATATTGGCCTAAATTGAATTGTTAGTATTACATAGTAATGCAAGGGACCATATAACTGTGTGCAAATAAAACTGTATATGTTAGCAATATTTAAGTCCATTTGAGTGAGTGCAAAAATTTATAATACTTAAAAAAATTATTCGTGTGAGAATATTTGAAACCAAATAAATGTGTGCAAACAATTGTAAAACTTATATGCCATCAATTTATCTCTGACTCATTGATAACCTATTTACAAATCATATGTATAAGGATTTAACTGTATACAAACAAATGAGCTCTGGCTTGTTTAACAGTGTTATCAATAAATTATGCGTGTACAAATCATATATGATACGTATAAAGAGAATTTGGCCATAAGTAACCTACCATGGTTGATATGCCATAAAACCTGAGCGAACCAAATCATATATACTTAATATATATATATATATATAAAGACGATTTGACATTAAATAACCTACAATGGTTGATATGCCATAAAACCCAAACAAACTAAACACTATATATTTATCATATATGCATTAAGTAAATTTGGCATTAAATAACCTACAATAGTTGATATGCCATAAAACCTAAGCGAACAAAATCATATATACTTAATATATACATGTAGACGATTTGGCATTAAATAGCCTACAATGGTTGATATGCCATAAAACCCAACCAAACTAAACCCTATATATTCATTATATATGCATAAAGTGAATGTGGCATTAAATAACCTACAATGGTTGATATGCCATAAAACCCAACCAAACTAAACCCTATATATTCATTATATATGCATAATGTGAATGTGGCATTAAATAACCTACAATGGTTGATATGCCATAAAACCTAAGCGAACAAAATCCTATACATTTAGTATATATACATAAAGATTAATAAAAAAAAAAAACGGTTTCAAGCTAACAAAGGAAAGAAGCAGAAGGTACCCCGCAAAAACAATTACCGACGCCGCCAACACCGATGACATAGCCCTTCTGGCAAATGCACCCGCCCAAGCCTGCTACATTGTCTGGAACGAGCCGCTGCAGGCATTGGCCTCCATGTCAGTGCAAACAAGACGGAATATATGAGCTTTAATCAAACAGGTGACATTTCCACACTAAACGGCAGCTCTCTGAAACTAGTTGGCAAGTTCACCTACCTAGGAAACAATGTCTCATCAACCAAGACAGACATGAACACACGACTATCAAAGGCATGAACAGCTAATGATAGGCAATCGGTCATTTGGAAGTCAGACCTGACAGATAAAATAAAACGCAGTTTCTTCCAAGCAGCTGTTGTGTCGATACTGCTATATGGATGCACTATATTTGCGCTAACTAAACGTATGGAGAAAAAGCTTGACGGCAACTACACAAGAATGCTGCGAGCAATATTGACAAGTCCTAGAGGCAGCACCCAACAAAGCAGCAGTTGTACGGCCACCTACCACCCATCACGAAAACTATCAAAATGAGACGAACCAGACACGCGGGACAATACTGGAGAAGCTTATAAGTGATGTACTTCTGTGGACCCCTTCACATGGACGAGCAAAGGCAGGACGACCAGCTCGAACCTACATACAGCAACTCTGTGCCGATACAGGATGTTGCCCTGAAGACCTGTCGGAAGCAATGGACGATAGGGACGGGTGGCGAGAGAGGGTCAGGGATATTCGCGCTGCTGCTGCTGCTGATGATGATGATGGTTGATCTATACTGTAAAATCCAACCAAACCAAACCAAACCAGGCCCAAAATCTTTTTGGGGGATTGCAAATAACATCAGATGTTTCAGTTAATAAATTAGGACTGCTACCTTGAAAATTTTGCTGATTTTCCCCCTATCTTTTTTAAGTTCGTGACCCTGGACCCAACTGAGTAATGCTTTATGACCAGCGATTTGAAAATATTGTGGACTCCAGCGATTAATAGTAAATGTAGATTGGATGGACTGAAACAACACAAATAAAAATTTCAGTGATTTGAGCAAAGTTTGGATTGATTAAAAAAAATTGTTTTATCTTTATTTTTTTCCCGCCATCTTAACGTTCACTATTGTGACCTTCTTTTTTTAGTCAATGCTTGTCGCAAAAAAGAAACAAAACAAAAATAAAAACTGTCTTAGATTATAATTGCATGACCTCACACTGTCTGTTCGTAAAAAACCTTCGATTAAGTCTGCTATAAAAATCATTTTTGACTTTGGAATTGGTTTTTATTAAAGTTCTGTAATTCTGAGAGACGCTAATTATTTCCATTTCATAAACAAAGTGATAATTTCTTCATTGAAATAAATTTAGTTATTCAAGACGTTTCATCTTATTTTCTTATTTTTTAACGCTTTCTTTCTTTCTTTCTTTCTTTCGCTACATTTTCTTTCTTTCTTCCTTTCTTTCTTTTTTCCCTAAATATTGCTTCTTTCTTTCTTTCTTTCTTTCTTTCTTTCATTCTCCACGGACATTTTGCTTCTTTCTTTCTTTCTTTCTTTCTTTACGTACATTTTTCTTCTTTCTTTCTTTTTTTCTTTCTTTCTTTCTTTCTTTCTTTCTTTCTTCACCTATATTTTGCTTCTTTCTTTCTTTCTTTCTTTCTTTCTTTCTTTCTTTCTTTCTTTCTTTCTTCACGTACATTTTTCTTCTTTCTTTCTCTTTTTCTTTCTTTTTTTTTCTTTCTTTCTTTCTTTCTTTCTTCACCTGCATTTTGCTTCTTTCTTTCTTTCTTTCTTTCTTTTACTGAAAAAAGTACCCCTCCTCTCAGACTGAAACATTTTCCGGAGATTTATGCCAATGCATTTGATATCTCGAGTGAACAAATTGCTTTTCCTTCTCTGTCCTCATCAATACCATACACTGTATAAAATAAATTATCGGAAATTTGCAATATTTTGATGATTGAAGAAAAGTAAAATATTAAAGAAGTTATCTGATATTTGAATGAGTCCCGATAGGAAGGTAAAAATGTTTAGATTTGAGTCGATCGAACTAAAAAGGCAATTACAACCTTCGTCCAGCAAATGGGTCTCAAATGATGTTGAGAGTCAGGCCATAAATTAACAAATATCTAATATATCATCGATGACTAAGCTTGTTTTACTTGTGTCTTCTACAGCTATGGTCTGTTTTCCGGCCAAGATAAATAGCATATCTACCCAAGACATGGTGGAAATTCTGATTTGAAAAATTGATTACATAAACTCTTTTCTTCTTTACAATGTGAAAATCGTTTTACCAATCGCAGTTGGTTCATCTCTCTCTCTCTCTCTCTCTCTCTCTCTCTCTCTCTGTATATATATATATATATTTTCCTATCTCTCTCACTCCCTTGTAGTGGTGGGTGAGTGAATGTATTTATTTTCCCCACACGTTTAATGTTGAGGTTTGATATTTAGTTTGTTTTAGAAAAAAGGTGGAATGGGGCATATTATATAGGCACATGGATAAAGTGGTAAATGAAGGAAGCCAGTGAAATAAATGCGTGAAGATATGCAACAAATAAAGGTTTTAAAACGGCGTGGACAAAATGAACATTTAAAACAAGGCGACGAACAAAAGCAAATTTATATTCTACAACAATTAAATCTTACATTGATACATAAAAATATTACTAACTCTACTAACAAAATAATAGTGTGTATATGTGTGTGTGTGTGTGTGTGTGTGTAACACAACTAAGCTACAAAAAGAATTGCAAGTTTAAAATGTCCTTTTTCTATGGTTAGAAACGGGCAGTTTCTCAGAGACGGGAAAGCGTCTCATAGTCCTTGTATATGAATGTCTGCGAGGCCCCTCCATGGTGTTGCTTTTCTCTCCTGTTGATTCACGCTGAAAGGAGTGTGTTGCTGCTGCGAAGAAATTTGTCAAAGAGAAAGAGGGTGTTTGAAGACGACGTATTTCTAGAAAATACGCGTCTTGTAGGTGGCTCAAAAACGCAGGACTTGAATTTACGTGCGGACCTAGTTTGAAACATGTCACGTGGTCCTCCTGGCCAATGGTTTCCCGAGACTGAATATTGAGCGTCCGCCATCTTTGTGGGAACAAGTGGCATACCGCCCAAAATAATTTATAGGAGTGTAAAGTCCTATACCCTCTCTATTCGTTCCTGTCTGTCTGTCTATCTGTCAGCCTGTCTATCTGTCTGTCTCTCTCTCTATATATATATATAGGAACAAATAGATAAACTGATTGGTCGGTTAGTTGGTTGGTTGGTTGGTTTTTATGCCATATCAACCTTTGTAGAGTATTTGATGCTAAATCCATTTTTAAACATATAATGAGTTCTATTTCAAACAATTCAGTTTAGCATGAGTAGACAGTTTATTTACCAAAAAGATTACTATTTCAAGCTATTCAGTTTAGTCAAACATTTCTAATTCAAACTTCAGTTCAGTTTAATTTTTTTTTCTACAGAGAGTTAAATGTCAAAACAGTTCTATTTCAAGCAATTCAGTTTATCATAAAGACGTAATTTAGTTCTATTCAACCCATAGAAAAGACCATATCAGATGTTACCACTCCGGGCCCGCATGAACCTGGGGCGATGGCAATGAAGGGGTACTCCGCATTCCCCAAAGTCCCAGTACCACTGGGACCCATATTGTTTAGTGTCATATCTAGGACATTCGTTGGTGGGGGTGTTACCCCTCTGCATAGATGTAGTCATTGTATTCTACAGCAGCAGTCGACTGGCCGAAGAAACAATCATGGCGGGTAGACAATTGGATGCAGTCGGTGTACTTTACAGCCTCAGCAAACTGGGTAAAGATAAACTGATTGATAGATTATATATATATATATATATATATATATATCAATCTATTTGTTCCTATATATACATTCCTTATATATCTATCTATCTATTGAGTATCTCTCTTTCTCTTTCTATATATATATATATATATATATATACTCCCCTACCCCTGTGGGGTTGAGTTCTCTGGCGAATGAAGTAATCGTGTTGCCATTAGCGTTTATTGCAAGTCTCTTCATATATGAACTGAAGTCTCGGCAGCCGTTAAACGGATGTATGTAAACAATAGTAATTGTGATTCATAACCGTTTAAAATTTACATTGCTGCTACTGGTTCCTCGTGGCTGAGGGTTAGAAGCTTGGATTGGTGTTTGAGTCAACCGGCTTTCGATCCTAGCTACAGGAAGCTAATATGTCTAGCCACACTGATGAGTTCTGATGGAACGAAACAGATCTGTCTGTGGATGACTATGTATGTGTGTGTATTTATTTTTTTCTATCTGTACATCTATCATAATAAATTGGAAATGTGATAACGTTGAAGATCACAATCACATTTTTTAAAACTTATTTCTTTATTTTTCATTTGAAAATATTTTTCTCATTATATTCAAAGCAATAAATTAATGCCCTGATGCTGGTCGCATAAGGTCCTGAACTATGGCATATATAAAATATATAATATAAGTAGTTTGTTTTCTTTTCTTATACATATATATATATATATATATATATACTAATCTACCAGCATTCACGGTTACCAGAAGAAAAAACCGCCAGGAAGAAGAGATAAAAATATCTCGAATCACCGTCCGGGGGAAAAAGAAAAAATATCATAGGAAAAAAGAAAGAAAAGACCTACCCCGTCACACCAGTTGAAAAAAATCAAGAGATATGCTGTCAGTTGGTCAACAGAAAACTAAAACCCTCCGTAAACGCTGCAATGCTACAATTACAAGAGTGCTCAACACGACTGTGGCCAATCATAAAATTAACTTAAATCGCGAGTCGGAAATCTCCTACTAAAGTTTCACCTTAACGGATCATCAGGAAGTCCTGATGATCCGTTAAGGTGAAACTTTAGTAGGAGATTTCCGACTCGCGATTTAAGTTAATTTTATATATATATATATATATATAAGTAAAGTTTTCTGTTCAGTAAAGTTTTTTTCCATTGATCGTAAAACAGTAGTGTATATATATATATATATATATATACAATATCTATCTTATCCTGTTTATGATTATCTATCTTTCTGTCTATCTACCTATTTGTTCCTATCTTTCTACTGATAGATTCTCCGTCTCTCTCTCTCTCTCTCTCTCTCTCTCTATATATATATATATATTCAATCTTATCGATCAATCATTCTGTTTTTCTTTTTTCTATACATTCCCCAACAGTTTTCTTTCATTCATTTTTTTTCCAAAGTTCATGAAACACTCATATATATATAGTAATTTCCGTCTACCCACTAAGTCAGAATATATATATATATATATATATATATATATATATATATATATATATATATGCACATGTGAGTGTATGTGTGTATATATGCGTGTGTATGTATGTCCGAGTGGGTATGGCGTGTTTTACTATATGAAAGGAACCAATTCCACAAAAATATTTCCTCTTTCAAGATTTCTGAATTCTCTTGAGTTCGGCCTTTCTCCAAGGTCAATTTTGTTAAGACAGCAAAGGGCGGGAACAGGAAAGCTGATTATAGGAACGATAGCCGAGAGTCGTGGTGTAG
>CAUZXS010001658.1:82500-130000 GCA_963585895.1 Sepioteuthis lessoniana | reverse complement strand
TAATCTTGGATATGACACATATGACACTAAACAATCTGTTGATGAGGCCCCAGTAATGCTGGAGCTTTGAGGAATGCGGAGTCCCCCTTTATTGTCGTCGCTCGCAGGTCCACTCTGGCCTGGAGTGGTAGCACCTGATAAGGGTTCTATCTATGGGTTAAATAGAACTAAACTGTCGTTTCGAGAGTTTATGTTTATTGCATTTAAACTGCCTATTTATACAAAACTGAATTGTTTAAAATAGAAGTGTTTTGACATTTAAAATGCGTATGCATGCTAAACTGAATTATCTGAAATAAAACTGTTTTTACATTTAACTCTGAGCATTGCTCAGTCGGCTAGGGCTGCAGAATATATCGATTGCTTCTTTGCAGAAGGATGAGACCCCCAACGAGTGTTATGGATATGACATTAAACAATCTGTTGGTGAGGTTCCAGTAATGCTAGAGCTTTGGGGAATGCGGAGTACCCCTTTATTGTCATTAATTCCTGGTTCACTTTGGCCTGGAGTGGTAGAACCTGATAGGACCACATCTATGAGTTAAATAGAAGTAATCTGCATACTTATGCAAAACTAACTTACTTAAAATAGAACTGTTTTGATATTTAAACTGCGTACTTATACCAAACTGATTTTTTTACATTAGAACTGTTTGACTAAACTGAATAGCTTGAAATAGAAATGTTTTTGACAATTAAACTGTATACTTACATTTAAACTGCATACTTATGCTAAAATGAATTGTTTGAAATGGAACTGTTTTGACATTTGACTGTGTGTAAACAGAATCTATACTTATACTAAACTGAATTAACTGAATTAGCACTGTTGGACTAACCTGAATAGCTTGAAATAGAAATGTTTTTGACAATTAAACTGTGTACTCATGCTAAACTTAAATGTTTTGAAATCGAACAGATTATTTGTATAAAATGGATTTGGCATTAAAAAACCTCAAAAGGTTGATATGCCATAACACCCAAACAACCAATCAACCTCCCTCAGCTATCGGTTGAATAGTCTCACTTAGTTCTTCTACAAGGATGTTTTAGGCATTAAATTGTCGAAAAAGGTTGATATCCTATTAAACAAAAGACAAAGAAACAGCCCCCACCCCGTAGCGCAGGGGCTAAGGTGACATCCTAGTTGACGACTTCGAACTCCAGTCACGCTCTTACGTCGTTATTGGCTAGTCTAGCAGATACGCTACTCTTCGGCCGGCCGTAGCACGATGGCACGGATCTGGTCGGGTGTGTCTTGTTGATGGTGCCTGGCATGGATGCTGGGAAAGCCAAGCATTCACGTCACGCGACCGACTCTCCTCGAGCCTGAAGGGGCTGACACCTCTGGCTCTAACCAGGGGCTAAATTTATCGCCTGGCACCTGAGACTCCCCTTTTGAGGGTAATGCCGTTGTGGACCGAAGTATTATTGGGAACACCGGGCGTATCTTGGCTACGGCCCTGCGTCAGACCCACCTTAAGTGGTGGGGTGCGCGACATATACTTTCATGCTATTACGTTCACTTTCAGGTTAATACTGATGGGAAAGGCATGAACATCCTAATCCCTCCAGCTATGTAGTAAATACTCTCACTGGTGTTATTCAAGGATGGCTTTGGCGTTAAATAACCCTCGAAGTTTATATGCCATTAAAAAAAGTAATCTAAACTTAATCAATTGGGGTTCATAATATTTTCTACACATTGTGGACTCTTTATCTAATCTTAGTTGCCATACTTTCTACGTTTCGGTCGCTCTACTCTCCGGCCTTCTTTAGGTACCTCCTGGAAATTAATCATCTATTATTATTATTATTGTTAATTTCTTTCTTTCTTTTTTCTATTAATTTTTTTTCATTCTTTCTTTCTTTCTTTCTTTCTTTCTTTCTTAATTGCTAATTCTTTCTTTCTTTCTTTCGTTCTTTTTTTCTTACGCCACCGATATTTCGTTCTTTCTTTCTTTCTTTCTTACGCCACCGATCTTTCTTTCGTTCTTTTTTAATTGCTAATTCTTTCTTTCTTTCTTTCTTTCTTTCTTTCTTTCTTACGCCACCGATCTTTCTTTCGTTCTTTTTTAATTGCTAATTCTTTCTTTCTTTCTTTCTTTCTTTCTTTCTTTCTTTCTTTCTTTCTTTCTTTCTTTCTTTCTTACGCCACCGATCTTTCTTTCGTTCTTTTTTAATTGCTAATTCTTTCTTTCTTTCTTTCTTTCTTTCTTTCTTTCTTTCTTTCTTACGCCACCGATCTTTCTTTCGTTCTTTTTTAATTGCTAATTCTTTCTTTCTTTCTTTCTTTCTTTCTTTCTTTCTTTCTTTCTTTCTTTCTTTCTTTCTTTCTTTCTTTCTTACGCCACCGATCTTTCTTTCGTTCTTTTTTAATTGCTAATTCTTTCTTTCTTTCTTTCTTTCTTTCTTTCTTACGCCACCGATCTTTCTTTCGTTCTTTTTTAATTGCAAATTCTTTCTTTCTTTCTTTCTTTCTTTCTTTCTTTCTTATTGAGCTTGTTCTTTTTAACGGACTGATCTATAATTACACTGTGTTTGTGACAGAATATAACACGCACGTCCAATCGGCGCATAGTTACAAACCACCGTTTTAATATACGGACTAACTGCACCCATAGACACTCGAGAGATTCCATGCCCAATGCACGAAATCTGCTTCATTAAAAGATCGAGAAAATATATTAGGTTGCATCTTAATTATACAAATGCATGCAATGTTTGAAGAATCAAATAAGTAAGTCAACTTGAAAGAAAATGAGCCGGGCGATCCGGGTTCAAATCTTAGACCAAGCTGCTTGCGTCTCATTTCACGCTTATACCCTTGGGAAAGGCATGAATCCACGTATTCTTTCTTCAGCTATGAGTAATATTGCGAGTGCAGACTGGGCATTTTTAACCGGTCTACGAGAAAGAAAATTTCTGAATCCAAAACACCGCCTGCAACTTTCGATTTGGTACTGTAACAAAAAAATGAGGTTAAAGTTGGCTAAAGAGAAACAATTATGGCGTGTGGACTATTGGATGAAAGTAATATTCATGGTTGGTTATTTGTTTCATGGCATATAAACCATTGTCGGTTATTTAATGCCAAATTCATTTTTATACAAATTAACACTTCTATTTTAAACGATTCAGTCAAGCATAAGTACGCAGTTCAATTGTCAAAAACATTTGTCTTTCAAGCTATTTAGTTTAGTCAAACAGTTCTTATTCAAGAAATTCAGTTTAATATAAGTATAGTTTTTGTTTACTCACATTTAAATGTCAAAACAGTTTGTTAAATATAAAAAATAGTTCTGTTTCAAACAATTCAGTTTAGCGTAAGTACAGTTTCAATGTTGAAAAGTTTTTTTTCAAGTAAATTCTTTTCCTTTTTTTTCAAGTAAATTCTTTTTCTTTTAGTTAAACTTGGAATTAAAAGTCGTGGCGTTTTATATGTGAATTAGGTCAAGACTGGAGTGGGCATTTGTTTTTATTAGGCATGTCAATATGTAATAATAATCGAATTCGAACATGGAGTGTTGTTTAAGAATCAGTTGATATCTAATATTCCAAGAGAAACAATTGTGTAGAATCAGCTGATATTAGGGAATTAGGAGTGATGTGTCACATAAGGACTTATCACTGACGTGGAATTTAACGAATCGGCCAATTTGCCTAGTGGGTAGAAGGTTCACTCATGGGCCGGAAACCGGGGTTCAATCCCAGGTTGAATCATACCAAAGACTCAAGAAATAGTACTTTATACCTACTTGTTTAACACTCAGCATTATAAGGTACGTATCAAGGGTAAAGTGAAGCAAACCAGGGAATGGAGTAACGCTCCCCCTACACCTCACTGTAGTAGCTATTGAAAAGGAAGCCATCGGGTCACCCTCGACCACGGTCGCTAACTTTACTTACTTATATAAGAAACGGTTTCAAGGACGACAGCTGCGAGACCCACTGAGACCCATCGCTGACACACGACAGACGATGTAGGGGTCTCGACGAAGAAGGCACAGGGGAGACGAGGGGGTGGATGACGGCAGAAGTTACGCATGCACAAAATGGCCGGCGACCAGAAAGATAATAACGGCTGCCTCTCTCTCTCTCTCTCTCTCTCTCTCTCACTCTCTCCCTTTCGTCTCTCTCCTGTACAAGTGCCAGCCGATCTTCTTGCTGACACACTGTCCTCTATCTCTCTTGTAAGATGGTCCAGAAAGAAGCAAGGATTTTGTATCTTCAGAACAAACGCAGTCGTGTTTTGTTTGACGCTCTTTTTTACGGTCTGGTAGCGTTGCAACTTTCGATTTGGTACTGTAACAAGTGGTACTGTTACACTATTCTAAATGGTCCCGTAACGTTACAGCGCTATCTTTCTGTTACTAGCTCCTCCCTCAAAAAAAAAAAAAATAATGGCCATGCTTTACAAATCTTCATCAGAATGAACAGCTTTGTAAGTATTCTGAGGGTTCAGAACTTTCACTGAATATTAGGACAATCATACATTTTCGATTGCCCAGTCGGCTGGGGCTGTAGAATATACGACTGCTTCTCTGCAGAGGGTTAAGATTCCTTCAACGAGCTTCATGTTGCCCAGTCGGCTGTAGAATACACCGACTGCTTCTCTATAGAGAGTTAAGATTCCATCCACGAGTTTCATGTCACCCAGTCGGCTGGAGCTATAGAATACACCGACTGCTTCTCTGTAGAGGGTTAAGATCCCTTCAACGAGTGTCATGTGGCCCAGTCGGCTGGGGCTGTAGAATACACCGATTGCTTCTTTTCTGAGAAGTAAGTCCCCCCCAATGAGTGTCCAGGATATGACACAAACAATCTGATGGTGAGGTTCCAGTAATGTTGGAGCTTTGGAGAATACAGAGTACCCCTTTATTGCCATTGCTCCCAGGTCGACTCTGACCCGGAGTAGCACCTGATTGAACTCTGTTTATGGATAAAATAGAACTAAACAGTGTGCTTATGCAAAACAGAATTTTTTAAAAGATAACTGTTTTTACATGAAAGTGTGAGTAAATAAATTACTGATGTTTAATTAAATGGTTAGTGATACATAGCAATACTTGGAACCATTTAACTTTGTTGACTAACTGAATAGCTTGAAATAGAAATGCTTTTGACAGTTAAACTGCGTACTTATGCTAATACGAATTTTTTGAAATTGAAGTATTTATATGTGTAAAAATGGATTTTGTATTAAATAACCTACGAGGGTTAATAGGCTTTAAAAATGAAACCAAACCAAACCAAACCAAACCGCTATGCAAAGCTGAATTAGTATTTTAAAAAGTAATTTAGTCAATTATTCTTTATTCATTTTGTATCTGGGAGACTACTTTTCTCGTCTCATTTTTTTTTATATCATTTTGGTCTTTTGTTTTTCCACGTTCTTCAAGTGTATTTATAGTGGAATTAACCGTGTTTGCTTCCACTGTAAATTTCCATAAACATTTTATATCTAACACAAAAAAGAGGATATGACGAAAATTTTATATTCATTGTTATAGTATATTCTGATTGTTGGATTATTGTCTTGGTATAAATCATAAACAACTTTGTTTCTGAAATAATTAATCATAGACGTTGCATTCGAGGAAAAATGAATCTTCTGGTTACAATGAGAAACCTAATTCATGTTAGCCATTTAATGTGACGTCTCCTATAAGGATTTTTTCCTTCTTTTGTCTTTCTTTTTGCCAAACATTTTCTTTCTTTCTTTCTTTCTTTCTTTCTTTCAGAGGATCTTTTTATCTTTATTTGTTTCTTTATTTACCTTCTTTTCCTCCTTCACTTTCTTTAGTTCTTTCTTTCTTTGCTTACTTCGAACTTTCTTTCGTTCTTTCTTTCTTTGCTTCTTTTTTTCTTTCTTTCTTTCTATCTTTCTTTCTTCTTTCTCCCGTCATTTCTTTCTTTCTTTCTTTCCTTCTTTCTTTCTTTCTTTCTAGCTTACTTTCATCGTTCTTTCTTAGTTTACTTCCATCTTTCTTTCTTTCTTTCTTTCTTTCTTCTGTCATTTCATTTTTCTTTCTTTCTTTCTAGCTTACTTCCATCTTTCTTTCATTCTTTCTTTCTTTCTTTCTAGCTTATTTCTTTCTTTCTTTTTAGCTTACTCCCATCTTTCTTTCTTTCTTTCTTTCTTTCTTAGCTTACTTCCTTCTTTCTTTCTTTCTTTCTTTCTTTCTTAGTTTATTTACATCTTTCTTTCTTTCTTTCTTTCTTTCTTTCTTTCTTCTGTCATTTCATTTTTCTTTCTTTCTTTCTAGCTTACTTCCATCTTTCTTTCTTTCTTTCTTTCTTTCTTTCTTTCTTAGCTTACTTCCATCTTTCTTTCTTTCTTTCTTTCTTTCTTTCTTTCTTAGCTTACTTCCGTCTTTCTTTCTTTCTTTCTTTCTTTCTTTCTAATAGTATAGGTTGGTTATTTATTGCCAAATCCATTTTTGTTGTGATACAATTTAATCTATTGCTAGGAAAATAGGTGGGTGTATGCCTTTCGCAAGATTATTCATCGAAAAGTGAACGTAATAGCACGACTGGAGTTCGAACTCACTTATTACAATATCGCAGTCGAGCACTTTAGCCAGAAGAGAACTTCTTCGCCTGCAAAGAAAACAACATCTTGTCGATATTGAATTTACTCATTTATAATTTTTACCCTTTCAGGATTTAATAAAAACTGAGTTTTATAAGATTTGTTTACTCAGGACTTCAGGCGCTATTACGTTCACTTTTGGACAAATACCCTTGGGAAAGGTATGAACCCCCTTATCCTCCCAGTTATGGGTTAGATAGTATCACTACTGTTCTTCTAGAATAGCTTTGGCATTAAATAACATAGAAAGGTTGATATGTCTTTAAAACAAAGAAACCAAACTAAAGAAACCAATCAGGACTTCAGACCTATCTGATGTGTGTTAACTGGAGCAAATATATCACCACCATCAACATTATAGCTAAGACCTCCACAGCCACCACCTCCTTCATCAGTATCGCCAATATTATCTATACCATTAACACCACCATCAATACCAGTATTCCTCTGATCTCGACCGCCACTATCATCATCAATATCATCACCACCAGGGGTAACACTATTATCATCATCCTCATCAACACAACCATTATTATTGCAATCATCACGATGACCATCGGGAATTGTTCTCGTGGTGTAATGGTTAAAGCGATGGATTGTAAATTCGTAGTAAGCGAGTTCAAACTCCAGTCACGCTATTCCATTCACTTTTGGACGAATACCCTTGCGGAAAAGTATGAACCCCTTTATCCTCCCAGCTATGGGTTAAATAGTACCACCACTGTTCTTTGAGGAGGATGGCTTTGGCATTAAATAACCTACAAAGGTTGATATATATGACTTGCAAACATTTTATTGATAACATTCTTAAACGAGCCTATGCTCATTTCTTTTGTACACAGTTAAATGATCAAACAGTTTTATTTCTAGCAATTCAATTTAGCATGTCAAGAAAGTTAGATGGGGATGTCCTCGTAGTGTAATGGTTAAAGCGCTTCACTGTGGAATCGTAGTTCGAACTACAGTCGCGGTATTACGTTCACTTTCGGACAAATACCCCTATGAAAGGCATGAACGTCCTTACCCTCCCAGCTATGGGTTAAATAGTACTACTGTTGTTCTTCTTGGAGAATGGCTTTGGCATTAAATAACCGACAAAGGTTGATATGCCATTAAATAAAGAAACCGAAACCACCATGAGAATTAATCTTTTTCACTAGTTTATTCTCTGGATTACTATTTAATATGTGTTGTGGGAGCCTTACCCATCTCACCATAATGGACTCTTCTCATCGTTATTAGTATTTGAGATCAATATCGGTGTTATCTGAACAGTATGAGACTTCTTACCTTTTGTATCTAACTCTTTCGTTCTTGTGTAATATAATCTGTAATCTAATATCCGTATTTGTGTTTTCATTAGTGACCCTTTCGGGGGCCACATCAATATGTCACATCTTCTAACAACATGTTATCACAGAAGAATCGTAAAACTCAGTCAAGGGGACAATCCACAGGCTAGAGTGGGAAAAGACTTTTTTTTTAGTCAGCTATGTATAAGATTTGATGTAAATATAAAAGAAACAGAGTGGTTAGAAAAGGAAAATATACTTGTAAAACACGATAGATGACTCAAAGCAATATGCCTTGAAAATAGAAAATGTACAACAAAACAAATGGGTCGAAACAGGAGTCAATGTCTGTGACAAAACTATTAGAAATCGGCTGAAGGAAATGATATTTACATAGAGAAAAGTCAAAGGAAAACTAGCTCTGACTCACAAACAGAAAAAAAATGAGGTTAAAGTTGGCTAAAGAGAAACAATTTTGGCGTGTGGACTATTGGATGAAAGTGATATTCATGGTTGGTTATTTGTTTCATGGCATATAAACCATTGTCGGTTATTTAATGCCAAATCCATTTTTATACAAATTAACACTTCTATTTTAAACGCTTCAGTCAAGCATAAGTACGCAGTTCAATTGTCAAAAACATTTGTATTTCAAGCTATTTAGTTTAGTCAAACAGTTCTTATTCAAGAAATTCAGTTTAATATAAGTATAGTTTTTGTTTACTCACGTTTAAATGTCAAAACAGTTTGTTAAATATAAAAAATAGTTCTGTTTCAAACAATTCAGTTTTGCGTAAGTACAGTTTCAATGTTGAAAAGTTTTTTTTCAAGCAATTCAGTTTTGCATAAGTACGCAGTTTGAATATCAAAACAGTTCCATTTCAAGTAATTCAGTTTAGCATAAGTATGTAATTTATTTCTATTTGACCCATACATCGAACCCTATCAGATGCTACCACTCCTGGTCAGAGTGGGACTGGGAGTGATGACAATGAAGGGTTGCTCCACATTCCTCAGATATCCAGCATTACAGGAGCCTCAGCATTAGATTGCTTAGTCTCATATCCTGGACACACGTTGGGGGGGTCTTACCCATCCGCAGAGGTGCAGTCGGTGTATTCTATACCTCCAGTCGACTGAGCAAAGAAACAATCATGTTGTGTGGACAATTGGATGAAAGTAATATTGAGTGATAATGTAACACGATGTCATATTGAATGTTAGAAAAAAAATAATGCCACTCTGTCATTCAGAATACGAAAAAGTATTTTATTTGGATTGTCAAGATTTTTTATAGCAGTTCGACGCAAACATGAGGAGAAAGGCACAATATTTAAGGGTTTATCTTGCTTCCCGCTACAAAGAGCCCCCCACCCAGCCTGACCAATTGGGACCAAGGCCTAACCATATTTGCCCAACCCCTCCGCTCAGGCAGGATATGACACAAGGTCAATTTTTTAAGCGGAGTTTAACAGGTTTGAATTCAGAGTTTTCCTTCTCCTAGACTAGTTGCCTCACCAAGGCTGAAGAAACCAGTCTGTCCTACTATTTACCCATAGCTGGAGGGAGAATAATTGGATTCATACCTTTCCCAAGGGTATTAGTGCTATGTGAAATGCAATCAGTCTCGTCCAGGATTTGAACTCGTGCCACCGTGTCCATTTCCTACGACGATAACGACTACATCACGGGCACCTCCAAATACACTGACAATAATGGCGTTAACCTTTACCAAAAATCAATTCATCTGAGTTATATTAATCCTATTTACCAACCCCTCCGCTCGGGCAGGATATGACAAAAAAGTCAATTTTTAAGCGGAGTTTAACAGGTTTGAATTCAGAGTTTTCCTTCTCCTAGACTAGTTGTCTCACCAAGGCTGAAGAAATCAGTCTGTCCTACTATTTACGCATAGCTGGAGGAAGAATAATTGGATTCATACCTTTCGCAAGGGTATTATTGCTATGTGAAATGCAATCAGTCTCGTCCTGGATTTGAACTCGTGTCGCCGTGTCCATTTCCTACGACGATAACCATTACACCACGGGCACCTCCTAACCCCCACTTCTCTCTTCGAATTTCAAAACTCAGCTTTCTCTCTAAATCCCAAAATATCTTTTCTTATACAATATCTTCTTAATTATTGCATCAGCAAGTCATATTAAAAAATTAACATCTATATTACATAGCCAGAATTACGGCTGTGTGAAATGGACATAGAATGTTCATAAAATGTTCATATATAACATATACAGATAACATAGGAATCCTGAAACACGAAAAACACTAACGACTTCTTAGTTCAGGTACGAAACTCTTTATTACCTTTGAGTTAAAAGGTTTTTCCACATAAGGAGAGAGATACCATCTTTCTATACTAACTTTTCCATCTGCACCCCACCAACACTTGCGCACCCTGTCGCAAGGACTTGGCGAGCAAGAGAAAGTCACCCTTCTTCTTCGGGCGGCAAGACTCAACTCACTGACTTTTTTCAAATCTCCCAAAATCCTCCGCGCACGCTTCCGGTGCATGACGTTATTTACATCCCTCCTGGTCACACTCTCCATCTGGGATTTTTATTTTGACATCTGTGAACGACATATCCTCCCCGCGCGTGTGTCAACACCTGCGCTCAAGTTTGCACCTAACTAACCCATGGGCTGAGCCGAAAGGTTCTCAGCCCAACTAAACCCAAAGGCAAAATATACAAAACGAAATCCCTCGACCATTATATTACATTTATTTTCCCTCACCGATCGATAAACCTTGATGAGTTTATTATTTATATCCTGTCTTTACCAACTATATTTTGACATGAAGTGCTTAAACAGGTCATCACCTGTGCACGCGTTTGACCTTTGCGAAGAACTACACTTACTCTCAAAGATTTGAAACCAGTTCACAACCTCATCAAACTAAATTCTAAAATCATTAATATAATCTATTATCAATAAAATAATTTACATAATTAATTACCTGCCTAATTATTTTACAATAAGTCAAGAATCTTCATTGGTCAAGGTGATATTGTTTGAAATAACCCACACGGTCGGTTTGTTGGCTTGGCCGATCGTCTAGTGGTGTGGACCTCGTTGTTTCTTCTCACACCTAGCCGAATGGGCTTTTCGCAGGTTGTAAACCCCAAAAAACAAACAACAAACGGAGGGTGGAAGGAAGAAACAGATAAGCGCGGATTCAGAAGAGCAAAACGCAGGAAGGTGAAGTTGGCACTTTTTCGCATTTTGTGAGTGTTATCGCTATACACCTTATGAGATGACTGACCAAGTTTTATGATTTCAGGTTCAAATGAACAGCTACAGCAGCAATTGGAATACACCCTACTAAAGCCTGATTGTCACAGTTGGTGAATTTCAATATCGTACACAGCTACCAAAGATGCTGACCCATCGTCTGCACTGCTCCGTCTACGTTCTTGACTTCTTACCTCCCTCCAACTGCTCCGGCCCCACGTCTTAGAGGCGACTGACCAGCTCCGCGTCTTGGGTTTGAATATCTGACTCTCTGCTACGGAGTCTCATTTCTAACTGACCAACATGTATCGTCCTTTTCTCCGGTCTTGCAGATTCGCGCGGGCACATCTCTTTGTGTGGTGTTCTCGCCAAAATAGACAAAGGAAGGTCTTCTAGACACTTCGTCGCCCCTTCAAAGATACTGATGATAATTCCGCTGACCACCCACAGCACGCAAAAATCTACACTCACATATCCATATATATATATATATACATATATATATATATATATATATACATATATATATATAAACACATGAGTGTTCATTTTCGTGACACAATTGGATGTTTCTCTTGCGCTGTTCAAATGAAACATTTTAAGTTGACTACATGAAGAAAACAAGTAAATTTCTTAAGCTATTCACAATATTATGCTGCACTTTTTTTAGAATACCAAGTGAGATAGTAATTATTGCTTCAATGATCAATACTAATGTGTACATTAAAATCCAGAATAATTTTCTTATTCCATCGATAGAAAATTTTTTGTTGATGATGAAATCTTTTGGTTGGTTGGTTGTTTGGGTTTTATGGCATATCAACCTTTGTAGGTTATTCAATGCCAAATCTATTTTTATGCAAATAGTTCTATTTCAAACAATTCAGTTTAGCATGAGTACACAGTTTAATTGTCAAAAAACATTTCTATTTCAAGCTATTCAGTTTAGTCAAATAGTTCTAAATTCAGCTAATTAGTATAAGTACAGATTTTCTTTACACACAGTTAAGTGTCAAAACAGTTCTATATTAAATAAATCATTTTAGAGTGAGTACAGTTTCAGTGTCAAAAACAGTTCTATTTTAAACAATTCAGTTTAGAATAAGTACGGTTTCAATGTCAAAAACAGTTCTATCTAAAATAATTCAGTTTTTACTAAGCACATAGTTTAAATGTAAGTACAGTTTAATTGTGAAAAACATTTCTATTTCAAGCTATTCAGTCTAATCAAACAGTTCTAATTCAAACAATTCAATTTAGCATAAGTATGAAGTTTAGTTCTATTTAACCCATAGATAGGGCTCTATCAGGTGCTACCACTGCGGCCCAGAGTGAACCTGGAAGCAATGGCAATGAAGGGGTGCTCCACATTCACCAAAGCTCCAGTATTACTGGAACCTCCCCATCAGATTGTTTAGTGTCATATTCAGGACACTCATTAGGGCGAGCTCTTACCCCTCTGGAGAGGTGCAGCCTGTTTATTCTACAGCCTCAGTCGACTGGGCAAGATGATGATATCCTTTTTCTGAATGATAATGCATATTGACATAGAGCAAAAGGTACGTGGGGCCTTCAATACGTTTCCAGACTTTTTGTACAGGCTTTTAAAATTGTCGTAGACTCTTGAAAATTCAGTATGTTATCGCTATACACCTTATGAGATGACTGACCAAGTTTTATGATTTCAGGTTTAAATGAACAGCTACAGCAGCAATTGGAATACACCCTACTAAAGCCTGATTGTCACAGTTGGTGAATTTCAAAAATGCAATCTGGATGTGAGGACACTTTAGAAGAACGATATGCAATACAATTCTGTTTTAAACTTGGAAAAAATGCCACAGAAACGTATGGAATGCTTCAGATTGCTTTTCGACCATCTTGCATGAATCGAGCATCAGTTTTTAAGTGGCATAAGAGATTCAAGGAAGGCAGGGAGTCTATGAGGGATGATGAGAGGTTTGAGAGGAGAAAGGAAGTCAATACACCAGAGTTGATTTGCCAAAGGGTTAGGGTTACTATGTTGAGGTTGTAAGGGAGTTCAGGAAGAGATTCCATCAGAAGAGGCCAGCACTCTTCAAATCGGGTCAATGACATTTCCAACAGGACAATGCACCAGTCAACAACTCCATCCTTGTCACAGACTATTTGACCAAGATGAGCATCAAGACAGTTCCTCAGCCTCCCTATAGTCCAGACCTTGCTCCCTGTGACTTTTGGTTATACCCTACGCTCAGAGGCTGTCGTTATGGGACAATTGAGGAGATGAAAGAGGCTGTGACGAAGGTCATTGACACGCTCACACAAGAGGACTTCCATGGGGCTTTCCAGAGGTTGTTTGAACAGTACAACAAGTGCATTGCAGCCGGAGGAGATTACTTCGATGGGGACTAGAGTTTCATGTGTGTACTATCAATAAAACTGCCCATACGAAAAAACTCTGGAATCTTATCGTATGCACCTCGTACATAGGAATATTTACTTCAAACTATCTAATTATGGGTAGATTATTTGTATTAGATAAGAATACTTGATATCATATAAATGAATGCAAACAAATTATTAATATTAAATAGAAATCATTACTGGAAATAGAAGAGAAATTTACTAAGCTTTTTGCTTAGATGTGCCTCAAGGCCGTATGAATTGGACACCCAATGAGACTCGAACTCACTTCTGAAGGTTTGCTAGCCTAGCTTGCTAACCATTGCAGCACCAGAGACGCCCAATTAAAAACTATATAACTGTATACAAACAAATGATTATTACTAAATAGAATTAAATACAGAAAAACCATATGATTATTTGTATTAGATAAGAATACTTGAAATTATTTGTATTAGATAGAAATACTTGAAATTATTTGTATTAGATAGGAATACCAGAACAATTTTGAATTAGATAAGAATAATTGAAATTATTTGTATTAGTTAGGAATATTTGAAATTATTTGTATTAGATAGGAATATTAGAAATTATTTGTATTAGATCGGAAAAATTGAAATTATTTATATTAGATAAGAATACTTGAAATTATTTGAATTAGATAGGAATGTTTGAAATTATTTAAATTAGATAGGAATACTTGAAATTATTTGTATTACATAGGAATTCTTGAAATTATTTGTATTAGACAAGAATACTTGAAATTATTTGTATTATATAAGAATACTTGAAATCATTTGTATTAGATAAGAATACTGGAGATTATTTGTATAAGAAAGGAATACTTGAAATTATTTGTATTTGATCGGAATACTTGAAATTATTTGTATTACATAGGAATACTTGAAATTTTTTGAGTTAGATAGGAATACTTAAAATTATTTGAATTAGATAGGAATACTTGAAATTTTTTGAATTAGATAAGAATACTGGAAATTATTTGTATGAGTTAGGAATATTTGAAATTATTTGTATAAGATAAGAATACTTGAGCCCCCCAAAAAAAAAGAAAAAAGAAAAAAAAAGATCCCGAAGAAACAAAGTCACAAAAAATAAAAATATAAATTTATTATAAATGTGATTCTATGTGCTCTATGCACATTGGTATAATGGTTAGAGTGTTCGCCCATGGCCCGGGAGACCTGGGTTCAATTCCAGGTCGAGTCATACCAAAGACTTAAAAAAATGGTACTTGATGCCGTCTTGCTTAACACTCAGCATTATAAAGTAAGGATCAAGGTTAAAGTGGAACAATCCAGGGAAAGGAGTAGCGCCCTCCCCAACACGTTGGTGTAGTAGCTATCAAAAAAGGAGCCTTCGGGTCACCCACTTCACATTTTTTATCAGGGATATTGGTAAATAATTCTTGTTTTTAAATAGGCAAAGTTACTTGGAATCATATAAATATGTCCAAATAATCAATATTAAGAATGTTGACTTGAAGATATAATTGTTCTCAAATGATTCTTAAATACCATCATGGTTTGTTGTTTGATTGTGTTTTATGGGATATCAACCCTTGTAGGTTATTTAATGCTAAATTCTCTTTATACATATATATTAAATATGTAGGATTTGGTTTGGTTGGGTTTTATGGCATATCAACCATTGTAGGTTATTTAATGCTAGATTCTCTTTATACATATATACTAAATATATATTTCCCAGTCGGTTAGGGCTGTAGAACACACCGACTGCACCTCTGCAAATGGGTAAGACCCCACCCCCAATGACTATGACACTAAACAATCTGATGGTGAGGTTTCAGTAATGCTGGAGCTTTGGGGAATGCGGAGTACCGGTGTGGTAGTACCTGATAGGGCCCTATCTATGGGTTAAATAGAACTAACGGCATACTTATGCTAAACTTAATTGTTTGATTAAACTGAGTAGCTTGAAATAGAAATGTTTTTGACAATCAAACCGTACTTATATTTAAACTGCATGCTTATGCTAAACTGAATTATTTTAGATAGAACTGTTTTTTTACATTGAAACTGTACGTACAATAAACTGAATTGTTTAACATGGAACTGTTTTGACATTTAACTGTGTGTAAACAAAATCTGTACTTATACTAAACTGAATTGTTATATATAACTGTTTGAATAAACTGAATAGTTTAAAATATTAATGTTTTTGACTATTAAACTGTGTACTCATGCTAAAACGAATTGTTTTAAATAGAACTGATTATTTACATAAAAATGGGTTTGGCGTTAAATAACCTACAAAGGTTGATATGCAAAAAACCCCAACAAACCAAACCAAACTAAATATAAAGGACTTGGTTTGGATTGTTTTTATGGCATATCAACCATTGTAGGTTATTTAATGCCAAATCCTTTTTATACACATATATTTAATATATAGGATTTAGTTTGGATGGGTTTTATGTCATATCAACCCTTATAGGTTATCTAATGCCAAATTCTCTTTTTATATGTATATTGGTTGGCTGGTTGTGTTTTATGGCATATTAACCCTTGTAGGTTATTTGATACCAAATCCTGTTCATATATATATATATATATATATATATATATATATATATATATATATATATATATTATTTGTAATACAATAGTTCATAGATAACATATTAAAACGTGCCAGAACTCATTGTTTGCACACAGTTAAATGGTTTAAAATCTTACTATGTAACCCAAATCATTCAATTTGACATCCATCATTTGTTTGCTCACTAGTAAATGGTTTCAAGTTTTGAAAAGGATGACATATTTCTACTTGATCCATACAAGATACCCTAACTCCGGGTCAGCGTGGATGTAGGAGAAAAAGCAATGTAGAGGTACTCTGCACCCGACCAAAATACAGAACAGGAGATTCACCATCAGATGTTGTTTAATGTCAAATTCAAGACCCTCGTAAAGGGGGGGTCTTATACTTTTGGGGAGATGCAGTTGGCGTATTTTTCAGCCCCAGCCAACTGGCTTGGATTATTCAATAAGAATACTTCTTTGAAATCATATGATCTCTTGAAAAACTGAAAAGGAAGACAAAACAGAAAGCCAAAATGACTGATGTTGGCGTTAAATGACTCAGTTATATGCCATAAAACCAACCAGACAACTCTATTTCTATTTTCTTCTTTTTACTATCTTCTCGACTTACTTTGTTTTTTGTTTTTATTCCTTATCGCTCCAATACTTGCTCTGCTCCATTTCCGGACCTGCGTTCTTCTTGGTTTCCGCCTTCTGGCATACCCGCTCATCTGCGCCATTTTGATTTTGATTGTTGTTTGTCTGTTCGTTTCTCCTTTGCTGTTGAAGCCACTGCAGGTGATTTGCTTTATGATAAGTTTTCAAGAACCCAATCCTCTTAAGGCAAAAAAAAAAAACAAAAACAAAAATCTGTAAGATTGTGATGATATAACGATAGCCTTCTTTGTCTGGATTCGTCTTCAGTCATGACGTTAGATTTGTGCTGCACTTGGAACAACTTACATTGAGTGTTGATACATTTAACAAAACTGCAATAAATATTGCCTAATGATACCCGTTATCATTGATCTTCACAGCATTGAATCTTGCGCCAAAAATATTTTTTCTTTTCTTTAATGACATATCAACCTTCTTTGGTTATTTAATGACAAAGATATCTTTGTAGAGGAACCATAATAAGACTAATTAACTCATAGCTTTGACATCGTTGTATATTGAAACCGACAAAATAATCGCAAACCTTAATCTAGCATATATATATATATATATATACGAAATAAGACCATCTACAAAGCATGTGAAGCAAAATGTATCTACTGACTCTCGGGCTCTAACAATTCGTTTAAAAACAAAAATATTTACCAGCAAACATTTTGCTGACAAATATTCACCAATGGTCCAGGAGATCGCGGTTCAATCCCGGGTCGTGTCCTACAAAGACTAAAAACATGGTACTATATGCCTCCTTACTTAATACTCAGCATTATAAAGTACGGATCAAGGGTTCAGTGAAGCAATCTGGAGAAAGGAGTAGTGGCCTCCTCTACACCTCAGTGTAATAACTATTGAAAAGAGAGCCTTCGGGTCACCCTCGACTATGGAGGTGCCCGTGGTGTAGTCGTTATCGTCGTAGGAAATGGACACGGCGACACGAGTTCAAATCCTGGACGAGACTGATTGGTTCTTTAACCTTGGGTAGGTAACCAGTCTAAAAAAAGGAAAACTCTGAATTAAAACCTGTTAAACTCCGCTTGAAAAATTGACCTAGTGTCACATCTTGCCCATGCACAGGGGTTAGTAAGTACATATATAAAACGACAATGTTCAACTCAACCTCCTGTTATTTGTTTTATTGTTGAATTCTTTTCAGCATTATCTTTTATCTCAGTTACTTGGGAAAATTCTCTGCTAAAATATCAAGATATATTTTGCCATGAACTCGTAACGCATGTTTTACCGAATTCACGTTACCATTGTAACAAACAATAAGGCCGCTGGGTTATTTCTTGCTTAGAAAGTAAAAGTGTGGTATTCAAAGAGATTGACCTAATTTTATTTCATTTATATATTTATTTTTTGGCTGAACCAAAATATCAGCGAAGTTTTCAAGGCGCAGTGAAAAACGTACAAGGCTGTGACATCGTCATTAGCGAGTTCAAACTATTTTATTTACTTCCGGACTAATTCCTTAGGGAAAGGCATGAACCCTCTTATCCCCGCAGCTATGGGTTAAATAGTACCACTGCTGTTCTACAAGGATGGCTTTGGCATTAAATATCCCATGAAGGTTGATATACTATTAAACAAAGAAATCAAGACTATCTTCCTAGCTCTGGGTCAAATAGCTTCACTACTGTTCTTCTACAAGGGTGGCTTTGGCATTGAATAACCCATGAAGGTTGATATACTATTAAACAAAGAAATCGACTATCTTCCTAGCTCTGGGTCAAATTGCTTCACTACTGTTCTTCTACAAAGATGGCTTTGGCATTAAATAACCCACAAAGTATGATCTACAATTAAACAAAGAAACCGAACCCGAACCACGGAACTTTTATTTTGGCTTGGTTTCTTTGTTTAATGGTATAGCAACCTTCGTGGCTTATCTAATGCCAAAGTCATCCTTATAGAAAGAAAGTAGTCGTATTATCTAACCGAAAATTCGCGATGATAAAGTTTAATCCTCAAAAGAATTAAGAACCGATTCGCAAAAAAAGCAATTAAAAAATTCTAAAAACATTGATGCACCTTGTACACATACAGAATTAATGCTCACATGAAAATATATGTATTAGCCATATTATATGGCAGTGAGAACAATAGTATTTTCCTTGCCCTATTCAATTTGATGTTTCGTTTGTGGTTTTTTTTAAAGAAGTTTGGTTTTGTAACCACTATTCTTATGCCAGCTCATAGTCGTGCTTGTTTTGAGTGAAGATGCTTATGTTTGAAGAATTAATAAATAATCTAAACTTTATGCCATTCGAGATATGTTTGAAAATTTACTTAAGATGGTTAGAGCCTACATTGATATAACATAGGCGTTAGTTATTTTTCCTATCGAAAAACTAATGCATTTTTTCTAATTATATCACCCTTTCTAGGTGTGTAATTATCTACAACAATCAACCCGTCGTCTCAGTAAAGACCATGGTTGCAGGGGTCAATAATGTTGTTAAGATTGCAACCCACTACTTCTTTTCCTTCTCTAGTCGGAGGATTGGCTATTCAGAGGAAAAGACGATTCCATTATCTTGGCTTTACGTAGTATATGACAAAATGCGACTGGAGGTCCAACTCGACTCCTACAATACCTCTGTTCAGTACGAACAGAGGTATTGTAGGAGTCGAGTTGGACCTCCAGTCACATTTTGTCATATACTACGTAAAGCCAAGATAATGGAATCGTCTTTTCCTCTGAATAGCCAATCCTCCGACTAGAGAAGGAAACGAGATTTGTGAATGCCACCGGTCAAGTACTAATAGTTCGTTCAATGTACGAGGATCATTAAATAAGTTTCTAGACTTTTTTTTCGTATGGGCAGTTTTATTGATAGTGCACACATGAAACTCTAGCCCCCTTCCAAGTAATCTCCTCCACTTGCAATGCACTTGTTGTACCGTTCTAACAACTTCTGTAAGGCCCCATGGAAGTCCACTTGTGTGGGCGTGTCAATGACCTTCGTCACAGCCTCTTTCATCTCCTCAATTGTCTCATAACAACAGCCTCTGAGCTTAGGGAATAACCAAAAGTCACAGGGAGCAAGGTCTCGACTATAGGGATAGTGAGGAAGTGTCTTGATGCTCATCTTGGTCAAATAGTCTGTGACAAGGATGGAGTTTTAGACTGGTGCATTGTCCTGCTGGAAATGCCACTGACCTGATTTGAAGAGTGCTGGCCTCTTCCCTAAAAAATCTCTTCCTGAACTCCCTTAAAACCTAAACATAGTAACCTTAACCCTAACCCTTTGGTCAATCAACTCTGGTGGTATTGACTTCCTTACTCCTTCCACACCTCTCATCATCCCTCATAGATTGTCTGCCTTCCTTGAATCTCTTATGCCACTCAAAAACGATTCATGCAAGATGGTCGAAAAGCAGTCTGAAGCATTCCATACGTTTCTGTGGCATTTTTTTCCAAGTTTATATCAGAATTTTATTGCCTATCGTTCTTCTAAAGTGTCCTCATTGCATTTTTGAAATTCACCTGCTGTGACAATCAGTCTTTAGCAGGTTGTATTCTAATTCCTGCTGTAGTTGTTCATTTAAACCTGAAATCATGTAAATTTATCTGTCATCCCATAAGATGTATTGCAATAACATACTGAATTTGCAAGAGACTACGACAATTTTAAATGCCTGTACAAAAAAAAAGTCTGGAACCTTATTGAAGGCACTACGTATCTTATATATTAAAACCTTTTTTTTTTATCAAACTTCTTGATATGTTTTTCTTCTTTCGACGTTAACTCGAATATATGAGTTACGTCACGCTATTACGTCTATTTTCGGCTAGACTCATTGGCCTATTGGGTAGAGTGTTCGCCAATGATCTGGGAGACGTGGGTTCAATCCCAGGTCGAGTCATACCAAAGACTTTAAAAATAGTACTTGATACCTCTTTGCTTAACTCTCAGCAATATAAGGTACGTATCAAGGGTAAAGTGGAGCAATCCAGGAAAAGGAGTAGCGCCCTCCTTACGCTTCGGTGTAGTAGCTATTGAAAAGGGAGCCTTCTGGTCACCCTCGACTTAGGTCGCCAATTTTACTTACTTTTACTTACCCTTGAAAAAAGTTAGGAGCCTCTAAACGCCCCGCCAGGGATGAGTTAAGTGGAACGAACCATTGCCCGTGGGGTAATGGTTATCGTCATAGGAAATGGACACGACGACATGAGTTCAAATCCTGGACGAGACTGATTGCATTTCACATAGCACTAATACTCTTGGGGAAATTATAAATCCAATTATTCTCCCTCCAGCTATGGATAAATAGTAGGGCAGACTAGGTTCTTCAGCCTTGGTGAGGCAACTAGTCTAGGAGAAGGAAAACTCTGAATTCAAACCTGTTAAACTCCGCTTAAAAATTAACCTTGTGTCATATCCTGCCCGAGCGGAGGGGTTGAGTAAATAGGATTACACTCTTTCTACACGTATGGATTAGGTATTGAACTTACCCACGAAGGTTGATGTGCCATTAAACAAAGACACGGAACGAAACGAAACCAAAGCAAAGCAAATATACATAAAAAAGAAAACGCCCTGTTATTTGTTTTACTGTTTGATTGTTTTATTCTATAATCCATTTCAGCATTAACTTTTTATCACAGTGTGTGTGTGGGGGGGGTAGTTCCAGTTGCATTGTGGTTAGCATACTGGACTGCAACACTGTAGTAGCAAATTCGAACTAAGGTCACACTATTACTTTCACTTTCGGACTAATACCCTTTGTAACGAGTTTCCACACGTATTTTTAATTTTTCGAGATATGGACGGAGTCCTATGTGTGGGTTACTAAGACCACTGACGAATGAGGGTTTGAAGGTTAAAGAGGTCAACGTGATATGAATGGATACGTGGGGTATTCTGAACCGGACAAACAATATAACGCGGAGTTGTTTTTTTTTCCTTTTCTTTATATATGTATCATTCATACATTTTTTTCATTTAAAAGAAAGCACAACTGTGACAACAGACAAACAAAGAACAAAACGAATACAACAAAAATGTACAGAAATGTGGAGGCCAATTCGCTCCCAATAGTGTCTGACTAGGTCCTTCCAATAAGACAAAGTATTTTTTTTTCTTCTTTCACCGAAGAACAAGAGTCTCTCCTCTTCGTCTTTATGGATATACAAATTTTAACCAAATAGGTTTTCCGCCGAAACTAGCTGCTGATGAACAGCCTCAAAAATGTTTCTTTGGAATAGTCTTGATACGGACCTTTATTTAGGTTACGTATATTATTCTTGATAAAAATTTTGACTAACCTTTTTTTTCATCTTTCCTTTCTTTTGTTAATTTTTTCTTTTTTTTTCTTATATTCGTTAATCTCTTATTAACGAGTTGCAAGGCACCAGTTTTTGTTTCCCTTTTCTTTTACGTTGAGCCTCGGGGACTTACCCAACGAAGCTAAATGCTTCTATATGCCATTTTGGGACTAGGATTTCCCCTTTCACCGGACC
This sequence comes from Sepioteuthis lessoniana, assembly GCA_963585895.1. Taxonomy (NCBI): domain Eukaryota; kingdom Metazoa; phylum Mollusca; class Cephalopoda; order Myopsida; family Loliginidae; genus Sepioteuthis; species Sepioteuthis lessoniana. Next base: position 107,767 of record CAUZXS010001658.1, on the reverse strand, counting down.
CCGTGAAAAGGCGACCTTTCTCTTCCTTGGCGAAGCTCGAAACTGACTTTTTGGGTTTCGTTTCTTTTTGGCGGTAAAGCGCCCTCCCTGCCTCGACCAGTGGCATGTCTTTTCCCTATCTGGGTCAAGACCTTTGCCCCTTCTCGGCTGCTTCTTCCACTGTTGTTAGGGCTCGAAGACTCGCCAATCGCCTTCCCCCACTTCCGGTCCACATAGTAGTTCTTGCACTATAATCCTACCGTGGCCGGTGGCCGTAACACCTTGGAAAAGGCACGAACCCTCTTATTCCCCTAAGTATGGGTTAAATTGTACCACTGCAATCATCTAAGCATGACTTTAAATTACCCTTTAAGGTTGATATGCCGTAAAACAATCCAAAGTAAAAGTAAAGTTGGCAACCTTAGTCGAGGGTTGCCCGAAGGCTCCCTTTTCAATCGCTACTACACAGAGGTGTAGTGGAGGGCGCTACTCCTTCCTTCGATTGCTCTACTTTGCCCTTGATTCTTGCCTTATAATGGGGTGTCAAGCCTAGTGGTACTAAATACCATCTTTTGAATCTTTGGCATGACTCGACATGGGATTGAACCTCATTCTCCGGAACCATTTGCCAACACTCTACTCATTAGGCCGAAAACTAAACCAAAAATATATAAATACATAAGAATCATCCTATTATTTGTTTGGCTGTTTACTTGTTTTATTTTATGATTTATTTTGGAATTAACCTTTTATTACAGTTCTTGGTTTAATGGCATATCAACCTTCGAGGGTTATTTATTGACAAACCCATCCTTGCAGAAGATCAGCAGTGATAATACGTAACTTAGAGCGGGGAAAGTTAAGAAGAGGGGTCATACTTTTCCTAAGGATATTAGTCTGCGCGAACAGAGTTCAAACTCGGTCACTTTGCGGTCGCTGTCCAACACGCTTGCCACTGCACAACAGGAACTCCCTCATCTGCAGTAGTTGCCCAGTCGGCTGGGGCTGTAGAATACACTGACTGCACCTCTGCAGAGGGGTAAGACCCCCCCAACGAGTGTCCTGGATATGACACTAAACAATCTGATGGTGAGGTTCCAGCAGTGCTGGAGCTTTGGGGAATGCTGAGTACCCCTTCATTGCCATCGCTCCCAGGTCCACTCTGGCCCGGAGTGGAAGCATCTGATAGGGCCCTATCTATGGGTTAAATAGAACTAACAGCATACTTATGCTAAAATGAATTGAGTAAACTGAATAGCTTAAAATAGAAACGTTTTTGACAATTAAACCGTACTTACACTTAAACTGCGTGCTTATGCTTAACTGAATTATTTCAAATAGAACTGTTTTTCGACATTAAAACTGTATTAACACTTAACTGAATTATTACATATAACTGCTTGAATAGTTAGAAATGGAAATGTTTTTGACAATTAAACTGTGTACTTATGCTAAACTGAACTGTTTTCAATAGAACAGATTATTTACATAAAAATGGATTTGGCGTTAAATAACCTACAAAGGTTGATATGCCATAAAACCAAACAAACCAAACCAAACCAATCATCTGCAGTAAAATTTCGCTTTATTTTGTTACAAGGTTGTTACGCGTAATATGCTAAATTCACCCTTGTAACAGCTTCTCGGTAAATTGTAACGGCATGGTATTTCAATCCCATCCAGTCTTGCTTTATAAATACCATGAAGGAAGGAAGGAAGGAAGGAAAGAAGGCAGAAAGGAAGAAAAGAAAGAAAGAAAGAGGAAAGGAAAGGAGGAAGAAGGGGAAGAAAAGAAGGAGGAAATGGAGGAAGGAAGGAAAGAAAGAAGAAAGGAAGAAAAAAGGAAAGAAGGAAGAAAGGAAGGAAGGCAGAAAGCATGAAAGAAAAAAAGAAAGAAGAAGGAAAGGAAAAAGAAGAAAGAAAGAAATGAAAGAGGAAGGAAGATAATAAGAAAGAAAGAAAGGAACGTAGAAAATGAAAATAATGAAGAAAGAAAAGAAAGAAGGGAGAAATGGAAAATAAGGATGGTAGAAAGAAAAAAAGAAGGAAGGAAAGAAGGACAGAAAGAAGAATGAATTGTAGGCAATAAAAAAACACAGGCAGGAATGAAGGAAGGAAGGAAGGAAAGAAAGAATAAAAGAAGAAAGAAAATTGGGATCGAAGAAGGGAAGAAAGAGAGCAAGGAAAAAAGAAAGGAATGAAGTAAAAAATGAAGAAGAAAAATGGAAGAGAGAAAAGAAGAAAGAAAGGAAAGAAAGACGTAAAGAAGGAAGGAAGAAAGAAAAAGATAAAGGAAGGCAAAAATGAAAAAAAGAAGGAAACTATACAAAAAAGAAAGAAAAAAAGGAAAGAGAGAAAGAATGAACAAGGGAGAGAAGAAAGAAAACGAAGAAAAATGGAAAGATGAAGAGAAAGAAGGAAGAGAGAGAGAAATGAAGAAAGGAAGGGAGAAAGAAAGGAAAAGATATGAAAGAAGGAAAAAGAAGGAAGGAAGGATAAAAAGGTGGAAGAAGAAAGAAAAGAAGTAGAAAAAAGAAGGGGCGAAAAGAACGAAAAAGAAGAAAAGAACAACTGAAGGAGGAAAGAAGGAGTAAAGGGTGGAAAGAAAAAAGAAAAGAAGAAAGGAAGGAAAAAAGAAAGAAATGAAGGAAGAATGGAAGGAAGGAAAAAAGATGCAAAGAAAAAGAAGGAAGGAAGAAAGGAAAGAAATAAGGAAGAAAAGAAGAATAGAAGAAAGAAAGAAAGGGCGGAATAAATTAAGGAAGGAAAAGAGAGGAAGAAAAGAAGGAAGTAAAGAAGGAAAATGACGGAAGGAAGAAAAGAAGGAAGAAAGGAAAGAAGGAAGAAATGAATGAAGGCCAAAAGAAGAAGAAAGTAAAGAATGAAGATATGACGTAAGGAAAAATGAAGGAAGAAAGAAAGGAATGAAGAAATGAAGGAAGGAAAAAGAGCAAAAAAGGAAGAAAGGAATATTTGACGGAAAAAAGAAAAGCAGGAATAAAGGAAGGAAAGAAGAAAGAAATGAAAGATTGAAAAAAAAGGAAGAAAAGAAGGAAGGAAGAAATGAATTAGTTTTAGATGTTATCATTGCATTATTGAACAGAGGCTTTTGCAACGTGTGTCCTTATTCGACTATCAATTGGATGTTACCAAAGCACTCAGAACTTGAAATAGTTGAATGGCATTGTCAGTTCTTTCTTTTTCTTTCTTTCTATTTCGTTTTCGACTTTATCTCTTTTCGTTTTTTTTTTCTCCCTTTGTCGCTTGTGTTAATGTTTCCGGGAATTTTCATTCAATCATTATGTCTTCAATCGACTCCATTTTGCTTTCTCAGAAAACCGCCCTTATTTTTTTATTTTATTCTTTCTTCGCCTTTATTTACCCACTTTCTTCTTCTTCTTCTTCTTCTTCTTCTTCTTCTTCTTCTTCTTCTTCTTCTTCTTCTTCTTTCCAGTTTCTTGTACTTGTACTCAGTGAGTTTTCACACCAATATTATCTCGTAGTTTTCCCTCAAGATCAAGTGATTGCAAATCAATCCAGTTCTTCCGAGACACCTCGTCGTATATGGTACACTGGTAACACACACACACACTCATATATATATATATATATATATATATATATATATATATATATATATATATCGGGATTAGGTACCCTGATGAGCCGCTGAGGCGAAACTATAGTAGGTTAGTTCTTGACTTACTAAGTAATTACCGATACTATTTTGCTCTACTTAGTATTGAGCACTTTTTGCATTGTAGCTTAGCAGCCCTAACGGTGTTTTTTTTTCTTTTGACCAACCAATTGCGTGTCGTTTGATTTTTTTTAATTGGTATCACAAGGTTGGCATTTTCTCTTTTTTTTTCCCCAATATATATCTTTTTCCCCTTGACAGTGATTCGTTGTATATTTTCATCTTCAAATCACTTGCCGGTTTTTTTACCGTAAGGGCTATTATCTAATATATATATATATATATATATATACGTATATATATATATATATATATAAGTGTGTGCGTGTGTGCACGAGTGGGATATGATGCAAGGTAAAATTCTCAGCGAAGCTTAAGACATTTGAATCAGAGTTTTTCTTCTCCTTGACTGGTTGCCATACCATGGTTAAAGAGCCCAGTCTGCCCGGATATTCCCACATAGGTGGAGGGAGAATGGTTACATTCATACCCTTCCTAAATGGCATTAGCGCTTTGTGAAATGCAAACAGCCTCGTACTGACTTTAAACTCTGGTCACTATTTTCTACAATGATAACCATTACACTACGAGCACTTCCGATATATATATATAAAACTTAGAGGTGAGTGTATCGTCGTAGGAAGTAGAATCGGCTACCTGAGTTCAAATCTTGATCGAAGCAGTTAACATTTCATTATAATTCTTATAGGAAAGGCATGGATCTGTTTGTTCTCACGACCCCCAGATATAAGTAGAATAGTAAGATAGACTGGATTCTTTAGTTTTAGTTTGGCAACTAGACTAGGAGAAGGATTGGTAGATTGGATTTTTTTACGGCATATCAACTTTTTTCGGATTATTTAACGCGGAATTAATTTATTTTCATAAAAATTTGTGTATTTCGTTTGGTTTGATGGCACATCAACCATTGTAGGTTATTTAATGCCAAGTCCATTTTAATACATATAAACAGTTCTTTAGCATAAGTACACAGTTTCAATCTAAAAACAGTTCTATTTCAAACAATTCAGTTTAGCATCAGTGCACAGTCTAGTTCTATTTGACCCATATATAGGATCCTATCAGGTGCTATCACTCCAGCCCAGAACAGATTTGGGACCGATAGTAATAAAGGGTTAGTCTGCATTTTTCAAAGCTCCAGCATTACTGGAGCCTCACTCTCAGATTGTTTAGTATCATATCTGAGACACTCATTGGAGGAGTCTTAATCCTCTGCAGAGATGTAGTCGGTGTATTCTACTGCCCCACTCCAGACAACTGGGTTTTAGGAGAAGGAAAATCCCAAACTAAAACCAGGTTTACTTCGCTTGAAGCATTGAACCTGAATTACATCCCACCAGGGTAGTGAGTTCTCTCTTCACCGGGTGCTCCTTGTGCCAATTATTTTTGGATAGGGTCGAATAGCTCACCGTGAGGAAAAGTTTAGCAATCTGTTGTGAGTTCGATTCTTACTGAGTGTCCTAGTCTGGTGCGACAACTAATCAAAGCTTGGCAAAAATAGGTTCAAACAGTGAAATAGCAGGTGTGTCTTAAAAAATTATTGTTGGTGATTTTGATTCTCACGGGGTGTTCCATGCTGTTGGTCTTATGCCAAACCGAACTATGCTTATCAAATGACTTCAATATTTTATTTTTTCTTCTTTTTTTTTCAATTTTTCTTTACTTTTTTAATCATTTATATTCTTTCTTCATTTTCTTTCATGCCTCTCTTCGACTCCTTCTTGAGTTCTTTCTATTCTTTTTCTTCTTCTTTTTCTTTTGTTCCATCTTTCTGTTGTTGTTCACTCCCTTTCTTTCTTTTCACATGTTTCTTCTTTTTCTTTATCTACCTCCGTCATTCTTTCTATTCTTTTGTTTATTTTTTCAATTTTTCTTTCTTTCTTTCTTTCTTTCTTTCTTTCTTTCTTTCTTTCCACCATTTTTCAATCTTTTTTCTTTACTGTTCGTTCGTTCTATTCGCTGGTTGCCTTTCATCCTTCTTTTCCTTTTTGGAATTCATTTTCCTTCTTCGTTCGGTTTGTTTTTCTATTCCTTCATTTGATTAATTCGTACAGTTTCTCTCTTTATAACATTACTTTTCTTTCTTTTCTGTCATTCCATCTTTTTTTGGTGCTCTTTTTCTCTCTCTTATTTTTTCATTTTCCTTCATTCCTTTTTATTATATCTTTGACGATTTCTTTCCTTCGTTCGCTTTTTTATTTCTTTTTCTTTTGTTCCTTCTCTTTTCGTCCCTTTTCTTCTTTTATTAATGCTTCAAATTCGTTCCTTACTTTAGTCTTTCTTTCTCTCTTTCTTTCTTTTTTTCTATCTTTACCCTTACTTTTTTCTGTTATTTCTTCATTTTTTTCCATTTTCTCCATGTTTCATATTCCATTTTCCCAATTTACCCGACAAAGAAAAAAGTAATGAAAAAACAAAACAAAACAAAACAAAAAAAAGATAAAAAAAACAAAAAGTTATAAAAATACGGACAAAAAAGCAAAAAAAAAAAAAAAGGAAAACCCAAAAGAAAACAAAAATAACAAAAGAAAAACGAAACTATCAAGACTTCTAACAATAGTCTTGCTGACGTCACAACGAGACAAAAATTATTGACCAATCAGAAACGAATCGAAACATATTCATGAATAAGAATTACTAATTGCATTATTCTCACACCCCCGCTGCCACATTGTCTGCTTTCCTCTTTCCTCTACCATCAACAATACGAATAGAATAATTATTGCACCGGTCGAAGCCATGAAACCTTTTGCAATACCTGTCAACTCAGTCTCGCTACATTCACTTTCACTTTTAATCTTTCTGGTAGTGAATAATTCAGTAATCCTTGTTGTGTTATTGATTTCGAAAAGCGGGCTTGCCACGACGAGGGCATCGGTGTCGGCCGACGTAGTATTTATTTCCGTAACAAGGAATCCAGATGACGGTCATACGTTTTCAAATCAGTGAAGAATTTCGCAAACCGGCTTGAAACGCTTTTTTGAAACTTTTGTCTGCTGCTTGTACATTAAAAAAAGGGTGGTCTGTTGGTTGGAAATGGACACGGCTACTCGGGTTCAAATCCTGTATTCACATCCCATAAACCCATCTATTCTTTCTTCAGCTATGATTTGGTTTGGTTTGGTTTTATGGCATATCAACCATTGTAGGTTATTTAATACCAAATTTTCTTTATACATATAAATAAAAAATATATGATGTGTAAACAAATTTTATTGATCACATTTTAAATGTCCCTGAGCTCAATTTTTGCACGAGTTTCAAGTATTGCTAATCAACACTAATAATTCCTTTCAACATTGCTCATTCATTTTCACGCTGTCAGATTGCTCCAAGTATCACAACAATTCAATTAAATATCGGTCATTTGTTTACAGAGTTAAATAATCAAACAGTTCTATTTCATCAATTCTATTTAACGTATGTCATTTGTTTACCCCCAGTTTAAATGCCAAACATTTCTATTTAACCCATCTGTAGGACCTTATCGAGAGCTACCACTCTGGATCAAAGTGGACCTGGGAGCAATGACAACGAAGGGGTACTTCACGTTCTCCAAAGTTCCAGGACTGGAGCCTCGCCATCAGATTATTTGATGTCATATTCAGTACACTCGTTGGGTGGGGCTCTTTCACCACGGTAGAAATGCAGAAGGTGTATTCTACAGCCCAAGCCAATTGGACTAAAGAGGGGTTGGGTAATTACATTTATACTTCTAAGCACCCTCATACACACAAATGTCAGTGTGTATGTATGCACAGACAGATGCAAAGATTATTATGCATATATATACACACCATGTACATACGTATTTGTAAACGTGTGTGTATATACTGACACAAGTATACATGAAAAGACAGACCAGTCGGCTGGGGATGAAGAATACGCTGTCTGCATATCTTTAGAGGGTTTGTTTTGGTTTGGTTTTATGGCATATCACTCATTGTAGGTTATTAATGCCAAATTCATCTTTATTCATGTAAACAGTTCTATTTCAAACAGTTCAGTTTAGCATAAGTACAATGCTCCAATGTAAAAAAACCCAGTTCCATTTCAAATAATTCATTTTAGTATAAGCACACATTTTAGTTCTATTTAACCTATAGATAGGACCCTATCAGGTGCTACCACTCCGGGCCAGTGTGAACCTTGGAGTGATGGCAGTGAAGGGGTACTCCGCATTCCCAAAGCTCTAGCTTTACTGGAGTCTCAACATCAGATTGTTTAGTGTCTTACGCCTCTGGAGAGATGCAATCGGTGTATCCTACAGTCCCAAGCGACTGGACAAAATTACAAAAGAGTACTTCAAATGAACGAGAAAACATTTTAAAACTAAGCTTTGTAGCAGAAATCTTATCAAAAGAATAAACACTTTCGAAGTCCCTCTTGTAAGATACTCAGGACTATTCTTAAAATAAGCAAGGGAATAATTCAGACGAATCGACCCGAGGACAAGAAAGTTTATGACGATATACAAGGCCTTACATCTGGGTATGCAGCGTGCCTTTGAGCTGGTCACTGCTCACAAACTTTATTTGAAAGAATTCACAGACAAAGTTTGTTTGCAAATGTTTCGGGGCATAGTTTCATAGTGCACTAGACCTTCGGGTCTAGGGAATCTATGACTTGGCTTCGTTCTGAGAGACTTAACAATATCTAGCAGAGTTCAGAGTGGACCAAGGAGTGATGACAATGATTGGGTACTCTGCATTTTCAAAAGCTCCCGCATTATTAAAGCCTTACCAACAGATTGCCTCGTGTCATATCCATGACACTCATTGAGTAGGTCTTACTCCTCTGCAGAGATGCAGTCGGTGTATTTTGCAGCCCCAGCCGGCTGGGTCTATAGGTAATGAAATCAATGAGTTGAAATATTGGAAAAAGAATTCTGTGTTTCACTTCGTATGTCCGGAAGAGTGTCATGAATCCATATGTCCTCTATTGTGGGCATTTTTTTTCACTCAGAAGTACAGTGCCTTGAAAGAGTGATGGTCAGGTTCCAGTTTGGACGGTCAGGACCCTTGAGAAGTTGGGGTCAATTTCCTATCTGGAAGAAAACAAGTCAAGAAAACCAAGGGAAAAATCGGAGAGTCTGACCCCTTGAGAAGTTGGGGTCAATTTTTGTCTGGAAAAGACAGGTCAAGAAGACCAAGGGAAAAGTTGGACGGTCAGACCCCTTGATAAGTTGGGGTAAATCTTCAGTCTGGAAGAAGACAGGTCAAGAATAGCAAGGAAAAAATTGGACGGTCAGGACCCTTCAGAAGCTGTGGTCAATTTTCAGTTTGGAAGAAAACAGGTCAAGTAGACCGAGGGAAAAGTCAGACGGTTAGAAACCTGGAGGTTTCAGTTTGGAAGAATATTGGACTGTCTTAAAAAACTGAAGGAGAAATGAAGACAAGGAAATTTATACCGTCGTTTATCATATTTATACCGTCAATTAGATTATTTTATGGCATCAATTTCAAGTTATTAGTAAACCTTGGATTACAGCTTTTCCATGAATTGTTAGGAAATGTATAATCAGGAACGTTTCGGTTGTTATTTATGATTATTCTTTTCCCTAACCATAAGAGGATCACTTCTTTATTTCTTCTGACCGCCAGATGGTCATTCTACTGTAATCAACTCATAATCAACCTCTCCAACGCGACAAGATTACGGTAATAAGATAAGGCCGCTGATGGATAAAGAGAATGAGTGACAGACAGAAGGGAAAGTGAAAGAGTAAATAGAAAGTGAGAGAGAAAGAAAGGAGAATTATTTCAGAGAGAGAGAGAGAGAGAGAGAGAGAGAGAGAGAGAGAGAGAAAGAGAGCATAGGTAGTTAATGAGAATAGAGAGTATTACATATTGTGAGAAAGTGAGAGAGATTAATAGAGAAGGAGAAGTAGATCAAGAATAGAGAGAGAGAGAGAGAGAGAGAGAGATAGAGAAAAGTGGAGTTTGTGAAGAAGAGAGAAAAAGCGAGCGCGTGTGAGAGAGTGGAAGAGAACTTGAGAGAGAGAGAGGGGGGGAGAGCAAGAGAAAGCGAGAGAATAACAAAATAGAGAAGAATGATTGGGAATGATTGGGAATGATATATATATATATATATATATATATATATATATATATATATTAAGAAAGAAAGAAAAAGAGAGTAACAGATAGAAACAAGCTAGGTGATAAAGTAGATAGAAAGTGCGTACAGAAAGAGAGAGGGGGAAGTATGTTAACGTAAGAACAAGAAAAGAGGTAGAAATGGAGGGAGAGAAAGAGAAAGAAAAAGAGAGAAGAAGAGAGAGAAGACAGAAAGTAAGCTAGAGAGAGAGAGAGAGAGAGAGAGAGAGAGAGAGAGAGAGAGAGAGAGAGAGAGTGTGTGTGTGTGTGTGTGTGTAAAAGATAGATGGGCTAGTGAGAGAGTAGACATAAAGCAATCGAGACACAGATAGCGAGAAGTATTTCAGAGAGAGAGAAAGAGAGAGAGAGAGAGAGAGAGAGAGAGAGAGAGATGGAATTAAAGAAAAGGAGTGGTAGTTTCTAAACTTAAAGGAGAAAGACAAACTGACGGACATAAACGAAAACAATCCAGATGAGAGATAAAAATGGTAATAGTGCTGCGAGCGAACGAACAGACACACTAAGCAGAAAAATGCACAAAAAAGCAATTATGTAGGTATTTTCTCATTTCTTGTTGGTATCCATTTGATCTGTGAAAGAGGACAGTTATTACTTTGTGAAGTGGACTAGACGGTTTTTGATTGGTGGAAGCATTGGTCGCGTTCAGAGAATGGCCACTTTTGGCGGCAGATGTTACTGAAGGGGAAAGAGAAAGACAAAAAAAAAAAAAAAAAATAATGACGGCTGCTGCAAAAGAAAACTTGGAATGAAAAGGTTTCGATTCGATTACGGTTTCTTTGTTTAATGGCATATCAACCTTCGTGGACTATTTAATGTCAAAGCCATTCTTGTAGAAGAACAGTAAGTGATACTATTTAACGCATAGCTTGAGTGTAGGGTAGGGATAAAGGGGTTTCATTCTTGAAGAGAAAAGAAAATAAGTTTATGATCGACAAAGAGCGAGAGGCGTTTCAATACGCAGAGGAAGGTCGGGTGAAAGGGAAAAAGACTTAAATAAAGGTAGAGAGAGAGAGAGTGAGAGAGAGAGAGAGATAAAGAGAGGGAGAGTGATAAACAGAAAGAGAGAGAAAGAGAGAGACAGAGAAACAGAAAGAGAGAGTGTAACGACAGAAGTGACAGTGATGGAATAGCGAGGTTTGGTTTTGTTTGGTTTTATGACATATCAGCCATTTTAAGTTATTTAATGCAAAATCCTCTTTATATATATATATATTAAACATAGAGGATTTGGTTTGGTTGTGGTTTATGGCATATCAATCCTTGTAGGTTATTTAATGCTAAATCCTCTTGATACATATATATTAAATATACATTAAATATATATGATTTATAAACACATTTTGATAATATTTTTAAACGAACCTAAGCACATTCTTTTACATAAAGTTAAATGGTTTCAAGTATTGATATATATCACTAACAATTCAATCAAACGTCAGGCACTTGTTTACACATAGTTAAATGATCAAACAGTTCTATTTCTAAGAATTCAATTTAACATGTCATTTGTTTACACTCAGTTTAAATGTCAAATGTCAAAAAAAAAAAGAAAAAGAAAGAAAGTGATAGATAGATATATAGATAGAAAGAGAGAGAGAGAGAGAGAGAGAGAGAGAGAGAGTGTGTGTGTGTGTGTGTGTGTGTGTGTGTAAGTGTGTTTGTAACGGACAGAAGAAGGGATAGATTCGATCAATTATATATGAGAGGAAGAGGAAGGTGGGGAAGATATGTATAACTAACAATTCAATTAAATATCAGTCACTTGTTTATATATAGTTCTATTTCAAACAATTCAATTTAATATAAGTCATTTGTTTACACTCAGTTTAAATGTCAAATGTCAAAAAAAGAAAAGAAAAAGAAAGAAAGTGATAGATAGATAGATTGATAGATAGATAGAGAGTGAGACAGATAGAGTGAGTAAGTGTGTTTGTAACGGACAGAAGAAGGGATGGATTAACTTGAATATATATGAGAATAAGTGGAAGGTGGGGAAGATATGAATAACTAACAATTCAATTAAATATGAGTCACTTGTTTACACATAGTTAAATGATGAAACAGTTCTATTTCTAAGAATTCAATTTAACGTGTCATTTGTTTACACTCAGTTTAAATGTCAAATGTCAAAAAAAAATGATAGATAGATAGATAGAGGGATAGATTGATAGATAGATAGAGAGAGAGAGAGAGGGAGAGAGAGTGAAAGAAAGAAAATGATAGATAGATAGATAGATAGATAGATATAGAGAGAAAGAGAGAGTGAGCGTGAGTAAGTGTGTTTGTAACGGACAGAAGAAGGGATAGTTAGAGATTAAATTAAACATACATGAGAGGAAGTGGAAGGTGGGAAAGAATGACCAAAAAAGAGGGATTGTACAGACAAAAAATTGCCAGTGAGAGAATAGAGAATAATTTAGAGAAGAGGAGATGAAAAGAGAACTATTTCAGCGAGAGGGAGCGAGAGAGAGAGAGGGAGAGAGAGAGAGAGAGGGAACGAGAGAGAGAGGGAACAAGAGAGAGAGAGAGTGTGTGTGTGTGTGTGAGAGAGAGAGAGAGAGAGAGAATTAGAGATTAACCGAGAGAAGATCAGAGAGTGAACAAAAATGAGTGAGAAGGAGAGATACGAAAGAATGTCAAAGAGAGGCAATCCAACAGAAAAGTAGCAGTTATAGAGAAAATGAGATGGATAGAAAAAAGAGAGAACTATGGAAGAGAGAAAGAGAGAGAGAGAGCGAGAGAGAGCGAGAAAGATATATATATAGAGAGAAAGAGGCAGACATACAAAGAGAGAGAGAAAAGAGAGAGAAAAGAGAGAGAGAGAGAGAGAGAAAGTAAGAGATCGATGGAAAAAGAGAGAACTATGGAAGAGAGAGCGGGAAAGATATATATATATATATATATAGAAAGAGAGACAGACAGACAGACATACAAAGAGAGAGAGAGAGAGAGAGAGAGTGAGAGAGAGAGAGAGAGAGAGAGAGAGAGAAAATTAGAGAGGTATAGAAAAAAGAGAGAACTATGGAAGAGAAAGCGAGAAAGATATATATATAGAGAGAGACAGGCAGATATACAAAAAGAGTGTGAGAGAGAGTGAGAGAATGAGAGAGAAAGTGAGAGATGGATGGAAAAAGAGAGAACTATGGAAAAGTGAGTGAGAAAGATATATATATATATATATATGTATATATAGAGAGAGACAGACAGACAGACAAAGAGAGAGAGAGAGAGAGAGAGAGAAAGTGTGTGAGTGAGAGAGAGAGAGTGAGAAAGTTAGAGATGGATAGAAAAAAGAGAGAACTATGGAAGAGAGAGAAAGAGAAAGAGAGAGAGAGCGAGAAAAAGATATATATATATAGAGAGAGAGAGACAGGCAGACATACAAAGAGAGAGAGAGTGAGAGAGAGAGAGAAAGTGAGAGATGGATGGAAAAAGAGAGAACTATGGAAGAGAGAGAGAGAGAGAGAGAACGTGAAAGATATATATACATAGAGAGAGAGAGAGACAGGCAGACATACAAAGATATATATATATATATATATATAGAGAGAGAGAGAGAGAGAAAGTGAGAGATGGATAGAAAAAGAGAGAACTATGGAAGAGAGGGAGAGCGATATATATATATATATATATATATATATATATATAAAGTGAGACATGGATGGAAAAAGAGAGAATTATGTAAGACAGAGAGACAGAAAGAAAGTGATAATGGATAGAAAAAGCGAGAACTATGTTAGAGAGAGGCAGAGAGAAAAAATATAGAGAGACACAGAGAGACACTAAGACACAGAGAGAGAGAGAGAGAGAGAGAGAGATAGAGAAAGAAAGAAAGTGAGAGATGGATGGAAAAAAAGAGAACTATGTAATATAGATAGATAGATAGATAGAGAGAGAGAGAGAGAGAGAGAAAGAGAGAGAGAGGAAGAGAAAGATTAACTGTAAGGAGGTTCTAATTTAAGAACATATCAAACGAAAAGGAACGAAAGAAGAGAAAGAAATCGATCAAACGAATTCACAGACAATGGACATACTCACTTGAATTTTAAAAGAAGAAAAAAAGACGGGGAAAGAAAAAAGAGGACGCAGAAATATAGAACGATAAGCTAAAAAGTGAAAAAAAAAACAAACAATAAGAAATGAAGGAAAATGAAAATAATAATGAACAAAAGAAAGTGAAAGTAAAAGTAGCCAAAAATAAGAAAGTAAGAATGGGAAAAAGTGAAAGTGAAAAGAGATAATCAGAATATTATAAATATAGTTAGTGAAAGTTTTGCAATATTTTACTACATGGTAGGTTGTGGCGTGATTGAAACATTTCAAGTCATGAAAGGTACCTGATGCGGCTGTTAGTATCGTGATTGTTGGTGAGCTGACACATTTTACAATGTTTTGCAACATACCAGCTCATTGGCCTAGTATGTAGAGTGTTCGCCAACGGTCCTGGAGACCTAGGTTCAATCCAAGATCGAATCATACCAAAAACTTAAAAAATGATACTTGATACTTCCTTGCTTAACACTCAGCAATATAAGGTACGTATCGAGGGTAAAGTCGAGCAATCTAGGGAAAGAAGTAGCGCCCTCCCCTACACCTCGGTGTAGTAGCTACTGTAAAGGGAGCCTTCTGATCGCCTTCGACTACAGTCACCAACTTACTTACTTTTAATTTAAAAACCGGACAGTTGAACGAGCGACGTAGTTAGACCGGGAACTTATACTTCACAGGTTCGAGCTGAGCTACATCGCCGGGAAAGCAACTTAAGATATGCACGTGCAGTCGAATAACCAGATTGTTCAAGAAATTTCACTCGGGTTGAAAGAACCTCATAGATCAGGTTGACCTAAAAGCTTGAACTTCGAGGCTGTGCTTCAAACCGTAGAGGCAAAACCGGCAAGTAACAGTTGGAGAGTATCAGGCGAGCTCGGCATCTCACAGTCCATGGTGGTTCATTATTTTTACGATCTTGGTAAATCCGGTGAGTTCGGCATTTCACAGTCCAGTATGGTTCATCACCTGCAAGCCCTCAGCAAAAGTATTCGGAGCTGCTAAGTTATACATTATGTTACCTAAATATAGCAAATACAAGACGAGTTCGAACCCTGGACGAGGCTGATTGCATTTCACATAGCACTAACACCTTGGAAAAAAGCATGAATCCAATTGTTTTTATCCCAGTTATGGGAAAACAGTTGGGTTGACTGGGTTCTTTAGCTTTGGTTAGGCAACCAATCTAAGAGAAGGAAAACTTTGAATTCATTCCCGTTAAACCCCGCTTAAAAACTGACCTTGTATTACATCATGCCCGTGCGGAGGGGTCGCTAAATACCCATAAATGTCTCTAGGAGGTGCCCGTGGTGTAATGGTTATCGTCGTAGGGAGTGGACACGGCGAAACGAGTTCAAATCCTGGACGAGACTGATTGCATTTCACATAGCACTAATACCCTTGGGAAAGGTATGAATCCAGTTATTCTCCCTCCAGCTATGGGTAAATAGTAGGGCAGACTAGGTTCTTCAGCCTTGGTGGGACCACTAGTCTCGGAGAAGGAAAACTCTGAATTCAAACCTGTTAAACTCCGCTTAAAAAAAAATTGACCTTGTGTCATATCCTGCCCGAGCGGAGGGGTTGGGTAAATAGGCTAAATACCTATACATGTATTTACTTTTCTAATATCGTACTTGCACATAACTGTCTCTAGACAGTATTTTTTATGCTTGTTTCTTTATTTGTCTGTCTGCCTTTCTTTAAAATCTGCCAAGGTGATGTGACGTTACTTTCTCAAATAAGAAGATATCTATATTAAAAATTTAAAAATGATAATCCGACTCTGTCATTCAGAATACAAAAATGTCTTCTATTCAGACTATCTTCAATTCTAACAGTCCAACGCAAACATGAGGAGAAAGGAAAACTTTGTAAGGGTACTTGAACGAATCTCGCTTCCCGCTACAAAGAGACACCCACTACCTTGTCTCTTAACGACCTACACGAACGTTTAATCCAACTTGTCTCTTTGGGTTTCAAAACTGGACACCCAATTTTTTAATTCTCTTACCTTTATTTATTCTCTGATTTTAATTACTGCATCATACTTTCAAGAATAATTACAGGTGTGGAGGTGCCCGTGGTGTAATGGTTATCGTCGCATGATGTGGACTCGGCGATACGAGTTCAAATCCTGGACGAGACTGATTGCATTTCACATAGCACTAATACCCTTGGGAAAGGTATGAATCCAATTATTCTCCCTCCAGCTATGGGTAAATAGTAGGGAAGACTAGGCTCTTCAGCCTTGGTTAGGCAACTAGTCTAGGAGAAGGAAAACTCTGAATTCAAACCTGTTAAACTCCGCTTAAAAATTGACCTTGTGTCATATCCTGCCCGAGCGGAGGTGTTGGTAAATAGGATTACAGGTGTCACTTACCCTTATTTCCCCACGCCAATTGACAGGCCTGTCTTCCCCATGGTTATTTTGACGTGAGGTGTTAAACCTGGTTACCCTGGTGGTCTATAAAACAATCTGTCAAACTTGCCATTTCGCTCACGAGCAAGAATTACACCATATAAACTTTTGTGGCGAATTGGCATAATGGTTGGAGTGTTCGCCAATGGCTCCGGAGACCTGGGATCAATCCCTGGTCGAGTCATACCAAAGACTCAAAAAACGGTACTTGATGCCTCCTTGCTTAACACTCAGCATTATCAGGTACGGATCAAGGGTAAAGAAGGTCAATTCTGGGAAAGGGGTAGCGCCCTCCCCAACACCTTGGTATTGTAGCTATCAAAAAGGGAGCCTTCGGGTCACTCTCGACTTCGGTCACCAACTAACTTAACTCTTATTCTCAAAGATTTTTAACCAGTCCACAACCTCACCGGACTAAATAATGAAATAATTAAGATAATCAGTTATCAATAAAATAATTAATATAATTGATTACAACCCTAATTATTTTACAGTGATTTTTCTTTCTTGAGTCGCGGTTCTCATATTATCGGTGGGACTGCGTCCTCTCCTCCCAAATGGGTGGCGTGGATATGACGCTAAACTGTATCTGATGATAATACTCCAGTTTTCGAAATATGGGGATACAGGTTGCCATTGTTGGAGTTTTTATCGCCATTTTGATCATTTCTTTAAAGAATTCAATGTTAGTAATCCAAAATATAAATCTTCCAGAAGATACGCCTTCCAAAAGATACGTCTTCCAGGCAGAAACTGTAACTAGTAAATGAGTATCTGAGTCTTTGAAGATAGTTGCGACTGATTTCAAATGCCTTTAGTCCTCGTCTCTGATTGGTCAATTTTTACCGGAAGTGACTGCTGCTGGCGAGAAAGATCACGAATAGAAACGACGACTTTCTGAACAGCGTATACCCCAATGTAATCCAACATTATTTCCAGATCAACTCTAAGCCGGTAATAAATGTTGTTACCATCTATGATCAAATAGATCTGTGTGAAAATTATTTTTATTCGATAGGACCCTGAGACCCCTACCAAAAAAATAAAAAAAAATAAAATAAAACAAAGACAAAACCTTCTTTAACATAAACACAAAAAATGTAAATATGAACGTAAAATGAAAGCGATTCCCTAACCTCTTGGGACAAAATAATCCTGAATAGGTTCACATACCGTTAAAATCAATCAATCAATTAATCATTCAAATTATTTGTGGTCCCAGCATGGTGTTCCTCTCCATAGTAGAAGGTTGATATTGCTTAGAATATGAAGTCATTGTATCCTTCATTGTTCTTTGTCAGTGACCCTTACTTCATTTTAGAGGGGTTGCTGCCTGCAGGACATTAACACTGAAATGAAGACAATCTACCCTCCTGTATTAAATAAAGGGTTTGCTTCAAAATTTCCTGATGTTTACCAACCTTAGACTAATGCCTGAAAAAGTTTGGAGGATTCATCAGCCGAAATGTGGTAATAATCTCAACCAAGATGAGGATACCTGTCCGATGGATCATGTAAATAATAATACCTCACCTAAGAAATTTAGACACACAGAAATGTTTTCAGTTCCCGGCTATTTCAACTTTTAATGGAAAATAGTGTGATGGGGTGGGGTTCCGAAAGATAGCCGGATGCTTGGAATCCAACACATGACCCAGAATGTGGAGGTGTGACTTGTCTGTCAACTTGCCCTGGAGAAGAAAGCGTGGTAGGATGAGATTAATGATAAGGGCCGAAGTAGCGAGACTCAGGCATTCTTCTTTTAGAAACACTCGTTGGGAAGACAGTGAAAAATCAAACTTATATTCCATGCTTACTCTATTATCGGAACAAACATTATGTTGAATTTCAGATATAATTTTTTTTATTGAAAATGAAAAAGAAAAAAAAGAAAAGAAAAAAGTTATAATTCTTTTTTGCACAAAATGTTGGTCTACATATAAGTCCTCTTTCCAGTAAATGTTTTAAAATGTATTTTTGTATAATTTTTAGAATCAGGCCAAATCCCAAATTTTGAATAACAGGGATTAGACAAAATATTGTAAATACTTTGAATCTTAGTATCATAATTTTAAAACTTCTATAAAACCATCAAACGTTTGTTGCTGTTTTTTTTATTTATTAAATTTTCTCGTCTTATTTTACTAGTCGTTTTTTTTTATAGATATCCTCAGAAAAAATTAATCAAAATTCATTAAAATGGCAGATCAATCAGACATTAAAAGAGGTAAAATTGTTGGTGCTCGTATGGTAGCAAGGAGTGCTGTCTCGAAAGTAATGACAGTATTTGAGAAAGCAGGAAAAACCTCCTCACTGAAGAAAAAAAAATCTGGAAGAAAGCGAAAGATGTCTTATAGGGACCGTCGGACTCTTATGCAGATTGTTAGGAACGATCAAAAGAATACAGTTCCGAAAATTACAGCAGAGCTTAATCCTATTTACCCAACCCCTCCGCTCGAGCAGGATATGACACAAGTTTAACAGGTTTGAATTCAGAGTTTTCCTTCTCCTAGACTAGTTGCCTCACCAAGGCTGAAGAACCTAGTCTGTTCTACTATTTACCCATAGCTGGAGGGAGAATTATTGGATTCATACCTTTCCCAAGGGTATTAGTGCTATGTGAAATGCAATCAGTCTCGTCCAGGATTTGAACTCGAGTCGCCGTGTCCATTTTCTACGACGATAACCATTACACCACGGGCACCTCCAGCAGAGCTTAATGAACTCAGTTTTCTCAAAAAAACCCAAAAAAACTGTAAGAATGGCGTTGCACAAAGCCGGATTTCAAGGGAGGGCAGCAAATCAGAAAACCATATAAAAATAAATTTGTTTGAAATTTCCTGGGGTTTCCATTATTTTTTCCAACCCCTGTATATAACTGGGTTGGCTAAAAAACTAAGTATATGATAAAAGGATGTGTTTTGCTTATGAAAAAAGTCTGGAAAACTGTGGAAAAGACGCTGAAGAAACTAAAATTTAAATGAAATAAAAGTAAAATAATTATTTAAGAACATAATTGTCTACCGTAAAGTTCATCATCATCATAGGAGTACATCACTTATGAGCTCGTCCTTGCTTCTCCAGCAGTGTCCTGCGTGTCGGGTTCGTCTAACTTGGATAGTTTTCGTGACGGGAGGCAAGTGGCCGTAAAGTTAGGATACCTTTATTTATTTTCGATTTCATAATTATGAGACCTTTTTCCTGGGTGAAGATACGTTAGCTATTTGGGGCATGGCAGATTTGGTCCGTTATTTCATTTTTAGTTTCGGAGGTTGTGGGTATTTGGGTTTAGCGTATCTGACTCCATTTGTTTTCTTCCAACCCCATCTTTGTCGTATTCTTTGTCTATGAAGGCTGAAAAAGAACTACTGAATAAAGGAAGAAAAGAGACAAAGAAATCTTTTAAATTTCAACTTTTAAGGGGGTTCCATGCGGCTATTTTGTAGCTAGGAAATGTCTTCCTTGACCATTTGAAAAACTGTCGCATCGCCAAATAACGTGTTGAAATGTATTATTCATTTTCGGTGGCTAAGAAGTCCAAAGTCGTTGATTATGTCCAGTTGGTGTTTTATAGGGTGTGTTCAGCATGCCGCTAAGCGGAAACGTGGTTTTCTCCAGCAGGAGAAAAGTAGGTTTTTCCAGTCCAAGTAGTCACTGTTGAATGAGAGCGGGTTTCTTTCTTGGTGCCAGTAATTCTGTTTTTCAGGCATTCGCGGCTCCAATTTCCAGTTCGGGGTTTATGGGCACCACTATTTTTTTAAAAATTTAACTTATTTTTATTAATATCCACAGCTACTCCCAGAAATTCGGCAAGAGTTAAATTTCCTAAGAAACCACGATAAGTGACTTGTTTTAAATTGTATTTACCGACAGTAAAGAAAAATATTTTTGGAATTTGATCAAACTACCATATGTGACTTGTTTTAAATTGTATTTGTAAACAGTAAAAATATCAAAACAAACTATTCTCAAAATTTAATCTAACTACATTAAGTGACTTCTTTTAAATTGTATTTGTAAACAGCATGGAAAAATATTCACGAAATTTTATTAAACCAACTTAAGTGACTTGTTTTGAATAGTATTTGCTGACAGTAAAGAAAAATATTCTCAAAATTTCATCACACTACCATAAGTAACTTTGATCAAATTTTGAAAGTATCTTTTTCTTTATTGCTGGCAGATACAATTTAAAATAATCAAGAAAAATATTCTCATGATTTACAAACTACAAAATATCAGATTTTATTATACAAGTCAATTTTCTACAACAGAAGTAATATTAACTCTCATTGTCTGTTCGCTTGTCTGAAGAGCACATGCATTGAACCAAGTCTTAGCCGAGTCATTTAAAACAAACAGTAAATACAGGGCATCTCAATGTACATGAGACCCATGTGACTACCCTATTATTTCTACTCACTCAGTATATATATATATATATATATATATATATATTAGGGTGTCTCAATATACATGGGACCCATGTGACTGCCCTATTATTTCTACTCACTCAGTATATATATATATATATATAGGGTGTCTCAATATTCATGGGACCCATGTGACTGCCCTATTATTTCTACTGACTCAGTATATGTATATGTATTTATTGGGTGTCTCAGTATACATGGAACCCATGTGACTGCTAATTACTCTACTAATAATGATGTGTTTTTTTTTGTTTTAGATTTGAAAATAGTTTGATATAACAACTATTAATTTTTGATAACAATGCCTTGGACAACAGAGGAAAAAATATTTTGCGTTACTTCTTATCTAGCGACAAAATCATTCAAAACTGTCTCAAAATAGATGCAACCAATTAATGTGATAATGGTTTATTACTGAGATTAGAAACTCAAAAAAATATTGCAAGTCCTGGAAGCTGATATAATAAAAAGAAAAAAGAAAAACGTAGATTTGATGTCTCTAGCTCAAAGGATGCATTTTTCTACCGTACGTGTTCCAAATGACCGTCCTTGCGCTTGTCTCAGAGATGAATCATTATCATATTAATGGGTTGAATTTATTTTGAAACACCCTACATATATATATATATATATATAGAGAGAGAGAGAGAGAGAGGATGACTCAATAAACATGGAACTCATGTGACAGCTGATAACTCTACTTATACTAATGCTGTGTTCTTTTTTGTTTCAAATTTGAAAATAGTATACTATCCTTATCATCATCATGTCGTGCTGCTAGCACGGATATCCCTGACCCTCTCTTGCTACTTCTCCCTATTATTCATCGCCTCTGGTAGGTCTTCAGGGCTACATCCCGTATCCTCACAGAGCTGCTGTATGTATGTTCGAGCTGGTCATCCTGCTTTTGCTTGGCCATATGCGGGGGTCCATAAGAGTACATCACTTATGAGCTCGTCCCTGCTTCTCCAGCAGTGTCCTGCATGTCTGGTTCGTCTAACTTGTATAGTTTTCGTGATTGGAGGCAGGTGGCCGTATAGTTGGTGCCTTGTGGGGTGTTGCCGCCAGGACTTGTTCAATATTGCTCGCAACATTCTTGTGTAATTGCCATCTAGCTTCTTCTTCAGGCATTTAGTTAGCGTCCAAGTAGTGCATCCATATAGCAGTATCGATACGACCGCTGCCTGGAAGAAACTGCGTTTCATTTTATCGGTCAGGTCTGATTTCCATATGATCGATAGCCTATTGATAGCTGTCCATGCTTTCGTTAGCCGTGTGTCGATGTCTTTTTCGGTTGATGAGACGCTGCTTCCTAGGTAGGTGAATTTGTCTACTAGTTTCAGTGAGGTTCCGTCTAGTGTGGACATGTCACCTATTTGGTTATAGCACATATATTCAGTTTTGTGTGCATTGATAGGGATGCCAATGCCTGCGGCGACTCGTTCCAAACTATGCATTGGTGTTTCGGCTTGGTTGGGTGTATTTGCCAGGCATAGGATAAGAGAGGAAATCATAATTTACATCTCTACTTATTTGGAGACAAAATCATTCAAAACTGTGCAAGCAAAATTTTGCAGGAAGTTTAACTTTAACAATTATTCCCCAAAAACCCCAATTCATCGTTAGGTACACAAATTTCTAACCACAGCAGCAGTAAACAACCTCAACAAGAAGATAGAAAATCCCAGATCTGGCAAGAGGTTGACTGCAAGATGTCCTGACAATGTGGATGCAGTGAGAGATTCTGTCGGAAGAAGTCCAAAAAAGCCACTCCGAAGACGTTTCAAAGAATTTGGTATTTTACATAAATCGTTGCAAAGAATCTTAAAGAATGATCTTCAGCTGTACCCATACAGAATCTAGATCAAGCATAAACTTATTCCAGCTGACATGGAAAAACATTTCAGTAACAAATCATAATCATATTAATAGGTTGCATCTATTTTGGGACACCCTGTATAAGTATTTCGTAATAAGCACACTATCTCTGGGACTAACGCCCAATTCATCGTTAGGTACACAAATTTCTAACCACAGCAGCAGTAAACAACCTCAACAAGAAGATAGAAAATCCCAGATCTGGCAGGAGGTTGACTGCAAGATGTCCTGACAATGTGGATGCAGTGAGAGATTCTGTCGGAAGAAGTCCAAAAAAGCCACTCCGAAGACGTTTCAAAGAATTTGGTATTTTACATAAATCGTTGCAAAGAATCTTAAAGATTGATCTTCAGCTGTACCCATACAGAATCTAGATCAAGCATAAACTTATTCCAGCTGACATGGAAAAACATTTCAGTAACAAATCATAATCATATTAATAGGTTGCATCTATTTTGGGACACCCTGTATAAGTATTTCGTAATAAGCCCACTATCTCTGGGACTAACGCCTCTCTCGGATCTTGTAAGAAATCATCATCATCATCATCATGTCGTGCCGCTAACACGGATATCCCTGACTCTCTCACGCCACTTCTCCCTATCGTTCATCGCCTCTGGCAGGTCTTCAGGGCTACATCCCGTATCCTCACATAGCTGCTGAATGTTCGAGCTGGTCGTCCTGCTTTTGCCCGGCCATATACGGGGGTCCATAGGAGTACATCACTTATGAGCTCGTCCCTGCTTCTCCAGCAGTGTCCTGCGTTTCTGGTTCGTCTAACTTGGATATTTTTCGTGATGGGAGGGAGGGGGCCGTATAGTTGGCACCTTGTGGGGTGTTGCAGCCAGGACTTGTTCAATATTTCTCGCTGCATTCTTGTGTAATTGTCGTCTAGCTTCTTCTCCAGCCGTTTTGTTAGCGTTCACGTAGTGCATCCATACAGCAGTATCGATACGACCGCTGCCTGGAAGAAACTGCGTTTTATTTTATCGGTCAGGTCTGAAGACAAGTAAAGTTTTAAACAAGTGTCAGATATTACGCTGAAAACATCTTGTATGAAATGTTGGTAATGTGTAAGTAGCAGATTTATTGGTAATTTTTTAATCTCTACATAAAAGTTAGTAAAGTTGTCTCCCTTTAGTCGAGGGTAACCCGAAAGCTCCTTTTCAATAGCTACTACACCAAGGTGACGGGGATGGTGCAACTCCTTTCCCTGGACTGCTCCACTTTACCCTTGATACGTACCTTATATTGCTGAGTGTTAAACAAGGCGGTATCAAGTACCATTTTAAAAGTCTGACGCGACCTGGGATTGAACCCAGATCTCCTGGACCATTGGCGAATACTCTACCCACTTGGCTATCGGTGGAAAAAGAGAAGTTTTAGAAAGTGCTTCCTTTTTATATGGAAGTTGATTTCAATTGTTGCCATGATCATTGTGATGTCTTGTTTGGTTTATTTATTTAAATATCATATAAACTTTATTTAATACCAAATTCATCTCTGTTGGAGAGTTGGTGTACTATTTACCCATAGCTTTGTGGATTGATCAAGTGGGTAGAGTGTTCGCCAATGGGCCGGGAGATCTGTGTTCAATCCCACGTCTCGTCACATCAAAGATTTTTGTTATTGGTGACTCACCTATGACCTGAATAATGGACTTACCCAAAGGGTATATTAATCAAGAACTAACCTGGTAGAGCGGACAGCAGCAGCAGCTGTCGCAATCATTCATCAATCTCGGGATTTTAAGTAGGACTTCTTCATAGAGCGAATGTGGTATTTTGGTGATTGCTGCGCATATGGCGATGGATGAATGGTTATATATTGTACTGCTGAATGGGTCGGCAAATGTGGCGAGCTAGGTCTCCTTAGAATATATAGAAAAGAATGACCGCTCCCTTCCCCCCCCAAAAAAAACCTCAAGGCCTTGTGCCTTCTGTGTAATATTCGCAGAAATAAAAGCAGCAGCTGTCGCAAGCACCTTGCCTGTCTTCATGTACGTTGAACCAAGAAAACCCTCCTCAGAGATTTGGATACATTTGTGTGGCACTCATATCTCCGTGTTGAGTTATTTATTCATTGACCCTTAATAATCGGGCAAAACAACTTTTAAAATGGTACTTGATATCTCTTTGCTTAACACTAAGCAATATATGGTACGTATCAAGGGTAAAGTGGAGCAATCCAGGGAAAGGAGTAGCGCCCTCCATAACAGCTCGGTCTAGTAGCTATTGAAAAGAGAGCTTTCTGGTCGCCCTTGACGACGGTTGCCAATCAACTTTACTTACAAGGGAGAAAGAGCGTTCATGCCTTTCTCAGGGGCATAAGTTCGAAAGTGAACGTAATAGTACGACTGGAGTTAGAACTCACCCACTGTAATGTTGAAGTCCGGCCCACTCTGCCACTGGGATTCCTCCAATAGATATATTTGCTTTTGTTTCAGTTTCCTTTTTTTAATATCATATCAGTCTTCGTAGGTTATTCAATACCAAAGCCATCCCTATAAAAAAGCTATTGTGATACTATTTACGAGGATCATTGAATAAGTTTCCATACTTTTTTTCGTATGGGCACTTTTACTGATAGTACACACGTGAAACTCTAGTCTCCTTCGAAGTAATCTCCTTCGGCTGCAATGTACTTGTTGTACCGTTCCAACAACTTCTGGAAG